>MJUU01059731.1:170578-180880 GCA_002080025.1 Modiolus philippinarum | reverse complement strand
GACAGACAGACAGACAGACAGACGGACAGACGACGGACGGACAATCGGACATCGGTATACCATAATACGTCCGTCATTAGACGGGCGTATAAAAACGGTTGAGATCCCGAATCCTTAACCATATCTATTTTGATTAACGATGCATTACAAGAGGAATTGGCTGACTCATACCAGAAGTATCCTAAAGGCCGATACAAGTTGCATGCGTCTTGAAGCATGATACAAATAATACCGTGTAAACTACATATTTTTTGTGTTGTATGCAATTTTTTAAAGTTGCATGATACACAATTTGGAATAGGGCATGTTCTATTCTGTAATACAAGTTGCATGCGTCCCTTTTATTTCAACCAATGAAAACTGTACAAGAAATGTCAGAAAAGGTTAACATAGTCGCATGCTACTTTTACATACCGTGTAAACGTAAATTTATCATAATACAAAAGTTACATGCTTCAAGATGCATGCGTCTTGTAATACCGTGTAAACGTTTATGTATCATGATACAAAAATTGCATGCTTCAAGACGCATGCGACTTGTATCACCGTGAAAACGGGCCTTACGGTGTTGCCTGCCCCTTCATTTAAAGAATGATATGTTATCTTGAAAACACTTGAGATCTCAACCCCTGGACCATATATATGTATACAGTAAATGTGGTAATTTTTGCTTATTTCGCGTTTTGGAATTTTACGCGAATATAAACCCCCGGGGAATACTTTTAACAATAAACGTTTTACAATCAAATTCGAAGACCCGCGAATATTATAACCACGTGAAAGGTTCGGGTTTGACCCTTCACGAAATTAACCCCCAGCGAAAATAACCACGTTTACTCAATACAAGAGGAATTGACTGACATACTCCTGGGATGATAATCTCCCCTTATTTAAAGAGTGATATATATTATCTTAAAACAGTTGAGATCCTATCCGCTTTGATAACTTGCGAAGTCTCCTGGGTGGTGCTTTACCAACCATTTTGAGACTGATTAACATCTTGAAAACAGTTGAAGTCCCCATTCCTATACCATGTATATCTCTAAAGGTTGTTCTGTAGTCCTTATTCTTGATATCCTTCCAGCCTGCATTTATACAGGTGAAAATATGATTTTCTTCTGTTAACAAGTTCGATCAGATGTAAATTTTTAGTTTTAAGAATCATTTAATCAGTTTGCTTTAATTTTGAAAATATAAGACGTTAGGTATAAAATTGTCGAAATTTCGAAATTATATTTTTTTTCTTAGCTGTCGTTAAATGAAGATATGTTTCGATCTCGGTGTCATAATAGTCTTTTTTTTGACAAACTGAATATTTATTCAATTTAAACCTCTATCTTGCTTACATGCAGTAACAAAATCATAGCCTCGATCTTGTAGTAGAGTCTGTAGATATGTTGTCAAGTCTCTTCCGCCAAAATCTACCCTTCTTGTAGCTTGGTTCAGAAAATATCCTGAAAACAACAGTAATTACAAAACTAATACTTATATTACAAATATAGCAACCTGCACATGGTTTCCGAGAAGGTTTTTGCACAAATTCCCAAAAAGGGTGAAGTACTGACAATCATCTAAGATGAGATATTTATTATAAAAAAAAACAATGAGACACAAATAAATCTATCAAAAAACAAAGACTTGAATTATCTATTATGATATAAGTGTGATATACATTTAATTTGGTAACAACTGTTTTTTTTTCCAAATTGGGACATCTTTAAATACTTTTCTAATAGTTTCTTATGATAAACTGTAATCCCTGTTGGCTGCAATCTTGGATGATGTGTAAACCAGAATCAAAATCTGTAAAGGCGGTCACACAAGGCTTGTTTATGGTATATTGGGATATGGGATATTTACGACTGATGTTCATGGGATATTTGAGACAAAATGTACTGGGATATGGGATATTTGGACTATGCGATATATACAAAAAGTACAAATAGAACATGTTTTGCGTAAATTAAATAATTAATCCATGTATATAGTTTTAAGTCATTGCAGACATTTTGATTTTTCTTACCTTCATACACCACTGACACATGGGATAAATCGCTCCCTACATCAACAGTAACACCTGAACAACATCCTCCTGCTAACATTTGTAGCATGGACTGGCCAGCGAGTGCGAAGCCTTTAATGTTAAATTTTTCAAACATCACCTGAGAATTAAAACAAAGATGCTTCAATATTTATTTTAATTTCACTTGAAATTTTTCTTACGAATCCCTACAAATGATCGCAAGTATTCGTATTTAACTCACAAATATTTGTAAATTACTCATAGACATTCGCAAACATTCGTGTCGAATCGTGCAAGGTGATAAAATACATAAATACCCAAGTTGCAAAATATGCTGTACACGTGTTTCAAGGAGTAACCTCTCATCAGCAGCATTAGTTTCAAATAATATGGAAAACCATAATCCAAAAGTAGCGAGAAAAGAATACCTCATTACCAAAAATAAATTTGTTTTTGACATATTATGAAAAATGAAGACACACATACAGATGAACATCATGGATCCAATGAAAACCATGTGTGAGCTCAGGTGCACGGTTAGAGTAAGCATCCCCTGCCTCTTATAAGACACCCGCCGTGTTGAACATGTCATTGTCAATTCTGGTAGAAAAATCAAATCCAGTAGATCTAGAGGAAATGCTGATACAAATAAATTTCCAAATGAATACCGCAGGAACAGCAAAAAATCATAAATCCAGAAGATATCACATACAGACAGAGAATGTAAATGACGAAGACAAAACAAACGAAGAAAAGGGAAGTTGAATATTTCAAAGGTGAACTCATCGCGTTTGTCATACAGCAAAGTTTGCTGTCAATTTAAAGATGAAGGTCGGGCCGACGTGGAGGTGTCTGAAGTATCCTTAATTTCGAGCACTTCGATAGTTAAGTGGAAGAAAATCACCAAAGCGAGGGTTGTTTATATATGACGGAAGCTGAAGACGAAGAAGTCAAAGATTCTAATGCTGTTGCAGTGTGATAATGATCTAGAGTTTAAGATATAATCAGGTGCATGCAGATCTGTAGAATTTATCAATATTGCTACGGTCAAACAAGTGGCAAAACTTGTACTGAAACGACCCAAGCTTACATAAACGGTCGTTTAAAAGTTCATATTGTGTATTATTGTCACTTTTCCGTTTGATATGTATATACTGTGTAGTCTTTTAAGGAGATTAGTCAAAAACTGAATGCTGACTTGGGTTGTAAATCTTGATTTCGATAAAGTAAAAGTTTTGCCACTTGGTTGACCTTAGCAATATCTACGTTTCATTTAAATTAAGAAGGGTTTGCGGTTACTACCTTCGAGTAAGTCCTCCAGGATCTTCTCAGTAAATTTATCTAAGTGATTTCTGCACAAATATTTAGTGAACTTTGTAGCAATTCCAATTCTCCCTTTTTGGACTGTTAAGCTTAATTGATCTTAATTATATATAGCTCATCTGTTCTCTTCGTCACGGTTTATAGCTTGTGATTTATCAATGGTAGGTTGTGTCTATTTTATGTACGTTTTGATGGTATGTTCTATTTTTATTATTTTGAATATGCCATTCTTGTGCTTTCCCCATATGATGTCTATTGGTGAATTCACTTCGGTGTTAATGATACTTTCACTTAATACAATCATGTTAATCACATGGTTTTCATGTCAGCACGTTTGTATATGAAAACTTTCCTTCGTTTATGTTTGCTATATGTTCTTTCCTTCGCTTATGTTTCCTATATGTTCTTTCATTCCTTTATGTTTGCTATATGTTGATTTAAAATCAGAGTCGATAACTAACATTTGGTGGTTTCATATCACATTATGGGATGTTTGTTAAGTACAGATCCAATATGTTATAACTGACGGGTTGGATTAGTCTGCCTTTGTTCAAGTCCAAAATCGTCCATTATATCAAACAGCTCTTGATGTAATTGCCTGCTTTTCCGTGTTCTCATCCAGATAAATTATGAGGCAAGTTATATAGTCCTCTGCAAAGATGATGATATTATCCTCTTTGTTTAAGGGATATATTCTCAACGATTTGTGAGGTGCTTGTAGTACATCTATGCCTGTGTTTGGTGGCCTATAAAAGGATCGAATATTTACAGTTATTTTTTTTTTATTTTGCGACTGTAATTATGTCAATTCAATTTCACAGTTAGAGTCATCTAGTAGTGTATCCATCCCTGGGTTCAAAATACCACCGCCATTTTGTTTCGATCTTTGCGATAAACCATGCTACTTAGCCCTTTAGGGAATATCTAACTTTGGTATAATCTCGTGCCAACCACGATTCTTCCCGATTAAGATGTCTGGTTTTATGTGTTCTGTGGTTGCTTGTAAATCATATCTCTTGGACAGTACATTACTTATGTTCTTATTTTTATTTTATATATTTTTTGGTATGATGTAAGAACTACAGTTTACATTGTTAACCAACAAGATTTAACAACTCTAAAAGCATCCGCTATAAATCGTGAACATTTTCATCGATATTTTTGTGATCCATTTACGAATAACTGCTAGAGGTTGTTGCTTTTATATGGATTTTATTATCACACCGTTATTTAATGCACTCAAACATGCTATAATCTTTCTCTGTACAAAACAAATCTAAATAACTTACTTTGTTTTATCTATGTGTATCTGTGCAATTATTGTTATTTTTTTTTTCAATAAATGAATGCTAAGGGATGACAGGTTGTTATCGATATAATTAAAAGATTTGTGGCAGACTTTTGCATCCGTTGATTTTCAGTAGGTTGCAAAATAATTGCATCAATTGTATGGCGAATCTTTTTTTCCTAATTAGAAGGAAATGTTATCATTAGGAACACATCGTATTATCATACATTTGTTTTTAAGTAAATGTGTTTTACTTTGCATTTGGACAGGAACATGAACTGAAATTGAGACTTTGAATTATCTTATCTGTATTATTACATGTAGGGTCTGGACAAATCATCATTACTTTTAACCGATGTATTACATTTGCGCTCTTTTGCATATCATTTGCGCACATTTTTTATTTCATTTGCGTATTTTTTCTGTTTCATTTTCGCATATTTTGTTATTTCATTTAATCTGTTTTCAGCTGGACACTAGTCCGTTGACTCCTGCTCACCAATTTAAAGTCGAAATAGAGCTTTGAGTAGGATATAGTTCGATGTTTTATTAATAAGATAAAATGCATTAGAAAGGTAATAGTCTAAAAATTACACTGAAGGAGCTGTTACAGATTATAAGGTATAATAACAAAGATGGAGTATATGATAAACATGGGAACGGTATCTTTTCAATCGGTTGTTCTACGTGATTCTAGCTTTGTTCAGAAGATTCAACATGAAGGAGTATTTGCCCATAAGGTTGGTGGAAATAAAGCCTCTGGCTGAATTCAGAACATAACAACTTAGTCTGCGAACAGTACATCGTTAATCATTTGGTGTTTGTGCCATTAACATTTAAGCAAAACAGTCATCAACCTAACCGATCGCCAGAAAAGCTTAACCAAAGTAATTTTGCGATATCACAGAGTTCATTTTTGTATTCTGCACTCTGTTGGAGTTGCTGGATCTTTTAAAACTGATCTCACTGGAGCTGAAATTCTCTAAACATTTACTTTTGTTAATTTTAACTTTTGGATATATGTTTAAAGGTGCAGACAAAAATAAGTATGTACAAATGAAATAGAATTTGTGCGAAAATGAAATATCAAAAAATGGGGAAATGTACGGTGGTACATTTAGGACACACAAAATTTCATTTTTTATGATGTTATGTCGAGCGCTCGACTTATTATGTCGAGCGCTAGAGAGATAATTAGTCGAGCGCTCGACATAATATTATAAAAAAATAAAATTTTGTGTGTCCTAAATGTAACACCGTACAAATGAAATGGCACCTAATCTCGAATAGTGATCAAATGAAATGCAGCCCATCGTTATATAGCTCCTTGTGTAATTTTTATATGGAGATTCAACACATTGTTGGATATTTTTCTGAATAATTGAATATACCTGTGTTATTCGTTCACTGTTGCCTTTTGGATTTAATGGAGGTTCATTCATTAAAACACTTTGTTCCTCTGCATTCACTTTCAGTTCATCACAGAAGACATGGTTCCATATTTTTTCCATATCGTCCCAGTTTGTAACAATGCCACGCTCTATTGGATAATTCAGATTTATTACATCGCGGTGTCTCTGTGCTTCGGACCCGATGTAATAGTCTCTGGATTCTTGTATCAACTACAACATGTGAATGGACATTAGTAGAAAAGAATTCATAATTGAGATGGAACATTCTCCCCTCATTTATTTTACTATATGGATAGAATAAAACAGACTTAATTTCCTTTTTTGCTTTCTATTGGATGCATGTCATCCTGTTTAGGAAAAAAATTCTTGACTTACAAACAGAAATCTTAACATCAATCTCCAAGCAACCCCTAACTGTAATGTCTCTATACATTTTTTTGCAATATCAAAATCCTGTTGATTACAAATATCCCAAAACTCAGGTGAATGGGTATTTGGTTGCTGTAGTTATCAATTGAAAATAAAATGTATAGAATAGTAGTCATCATTTACTATATAAATTACTTAAATACCTGGCCAACTGGATGAGATGCATGGCCTATAGCTGTCGAAAATGTAGAATATGGTGCATCGTCTCCTGCAAAACCTGCTGTAATTGTACCCGATCCATTATCTATTACAATTCTTTCATAATCATATAAAGATACCATTCTCTATTTGATACATAATCTGAAAAAAAATCAAAATCAACGATGTCTTGATGAATTAGGGTCTTCAAAGTATTCTTGTACATGTGCTAGGAATATTTGTGGTCGTCAGAGATTGCATTAATATATGTAATTGAATTAATGTTCAAAAGTTAATTAATTAATGTTTAAAAGCTATGCAGCATGCAACCATGCCACATTAGGGGTATTTTCAAGTAGGTGTTAGCGCAAAATCAGTCATATTTAGTTTGAGTAGAAATATGTACAGACCTCCCATCAAAAAAAGAAAAATCCAAAAACAATATAATATCATAAAACATAAAATATAACATGTAACATAAAATCAATATACTCATATAACTTGAAAGCAGATTCATGGTTGGAATTCTAGCTGAACTATTGAAAATAGTGTCGCGTCGCCCGCAACCCAAGAACAGAAGGGCTACCAAGAAGGGGGTACCGGATGTTACTTTCACAACCCGGCACCAAGAAAGACTCTATAATAACAAAAGTCACTACCTCTGACTACCACTCTCAGATACTATAAAGTCAAAACCTTCAATAAATTAGATGTTCCCGTCAAAACAATTCTATTAAATATACAGAATTAGCAAAGGCAATATAAATATGCGTGTTTTGTCTGTAAATTATATAACCCAGCTATTCCTGTCAGACACGACAAATGACTGAAAGGACTGGTCTTTACAATTTATGATGCGGGCTTGATTTATAACCAACTGATAGTCAAGAAAGGAATTTAATGGACAATTGACCACAAGAACTGTGCTAATCAAAGATATAATCGGCACACCCCAGTCGCCAATTCCCGAAAGTAAAGCTTTCGGGTTCTTAATCACAAAGATAACTTAATATAATTAGAATTTACAACCTTCGTTTTAATCAAGTTTTTGGTATCTACATATTTTTTTTAATGAAAACAGTGAATTTATTAAAAGTACGCGATAAAATTAAAATTTAAAGTCTTTCTTTAAAGTGATTATGAATGAATGTATAAATAAAGTTGTGGATGAAATTTATTGTCCAAAGCAAAATCCAAATAAGAAATGTGTAGTCCAGTTTGTGATATTCGCAAGATATATAGCGTTTGCGAAAAACGGTAAAGTCCAGAGATGTGACAGGGGACTGTGGCGTCCTGTCTGCGGCTAAATCCAAAGATTATCACATAATTGTATTGCGCATTTACAATTAATGTGAAACGGAAAAATCAAATGTCAGAGTAGGGGAAATGCGTCCTACTACTATAAATCACAAAATATAATAAAATCCAAAAATATTGCCAAAATCACAAGTTAAATCCCAAATATAAAAATAATCCAACAGGGGATTAAGCGTCCTGTTGAAAAGGTAAATCCCAACACTAATATTAATAATACAAAAATATTATTTCACCTAAAATCCCAAATTAAAGAATAAGGGAGAAATCGTCTTATTCCGTAAATCCAAAACTAATATAATGATTCACATAAATCCCAAATCAAATGAAAATAACACAGCTGAAAAGGAAACCAAACTTACCAAATTTTAAATCCAAAAAATGAATAAACACTTACTGAAAGAAAAACCTAATTGATGAAGGAAAAAAACTATATGGGCCCTACACTTTTCCCTTATAAAATTTTGATCCAAAAATTTACGGCTTTAAACACAAAATCACTACTTTAACTGTTTCAAAATTATAGATTAAATGCGGAGACAGTCAATCTACTTAATAATTCAATTATTCCCTCCTACCAACCATACAATCTGTTACCCTATGCCCTCCGTACCCAATGTCGTCTGAAAAACTATAAGAACACCTCCGTCTGCCCTAATAATNACTAGAATTACGCTTTTCCGCCACTATGTATAAGTCCTAGGGGGATGGGTAAAATAAGTATCAGAATGTCAATAATTGAATTACTCTTAATACAACCAGTAACAAATATGTGGAAATCAAAAATGTGATAAACCAATTAACAAATTAACCATGTAATAAGTAAGATAATTATCCTTCACACTATATTATCAAACTAGTGCGATTATGTTTCACTAAGAAATCATCGAGACCTTTTCAACAAGACTAACAATAATCAATCAATATTAAACTACAAGAAAAACCTACTAAACTACTTCTTAGCATGCACAAAAATATATAAACAAAAATACAAATATTCATGCAAAAATATTAGCAAAACACCCCTTGTGCCGTTTAAAATTAACTATTCAAAAATTAATCAATTTCATTTATTTAACTTACTTAACCCCAAAAATAACAAAAATAAAACATAAGCTTTTTCTTAGCTTCCCTTAAAATATTCCATAATATTACCTCTATGGTGGTCATACTGACTCGTATCCTGGTCAGTTAAATCCAATATAAATCACAGGATTATGAGGTTCACAAAAACACAACACAAGAAACATATCACTAAATAAAAACACTTTATACACTATTTAACAAAATAACGAGATACATGAGTATGTGAGCTGTTAAAAGTGATGAAGTTATAATCTAAAATATGACCTAAAGCACAAAAAAACATGGCAAAATAAAAGGATAGAAACAATAAAAAGGGTCGACCGATATATTTCGACAAATCTGTCGTCTACGAGTGGGTCGTAATGAATGAAATAGTAGTTAAAAAATAATATGTTGTTTACAGGTAAAACATCTTCGACATTGTGTGTACAGTGTTTAAAAATAATGTAATTGATACAGGTAAAAATCTTTGACATTATATGTACACTATTAGCAACATTATCAACATTCCAGCCACTGAAAACATACGACATCGAGACTCATTAGTCATAGAATGAAACCCCTGGGTTTTAAAGTGCCTAGTCTGAAAATAATCCGTTGTTCCAACGTACGTCTATTGTCCTGGCCTCCATGTAATTTTATTAGCACTGTTACTTGCATATCTTGTGGGCAGTGGTTAGGGAGTCTGAAATGATTGCCGACTGGGCAATCCGTATTATTACGGACAGAGCGGATGTGTTCCGCAAAGCGGTCACCCAGTCGTCGGCAGGTCTCCCCTATGTATATCTTATGACACTGCCCACATATGATGGCATATACCAGATTCTGTGTTGTGCATGTGTATCCATTGTGTATGGTAAATGTGTTGTCCGGACCTCGAATTTCGTTGGTTTCAAGAGTATGGGGACAGGTAACACATCTCGATCTTTTACATCCTTTAGTGCCCCTGTAATTAGCCAGCACTACTTTAGATTTTAAGTTACTGTTGACTAGATGCTCGCGAAGAGATTTACCGCGACGAAAAGCCATGAGGGGCACTGATTGAAAAACATCAGCCATCAAACTGTCTTCCATAACAATGCTCTTAAAATTCTTCAAGAGAATGTTGCGGATGGCTATGTTATGGGGATGGTAATTGAGAACAAGGGGTACTCTGTCATTCTGTGACTTGCGTTTTGGACGCAGAATATGTTGTCTATTCTGTTTACAAACGGATTCCGGGGCCCTGTCAACAACAGCGTTGGGATATCCCATTGAAGTGAAGAACGATGTCATTTTGTTACACTGTA
>MJUU01059731.1:121514-156589 GCA_002080025.1 Modiolus philippinarum | reverse complement strand
TCCGCAACTCCTCCAAAACCGCTTGTCCGATTTCAAGCAAACGTTCAGTTGTCATTGCCCTGGTGTAGCTGTGCATCTGATACTTAGAATTTTGTTTTTTCAGATTTTAGAGGTTCATCGAGCCATAATAGCTCATTTGTAAATTTGGTTTTTGTATCCGCAACTCCTTCAAAACTGCTAGTCTGATTCAAACCAAACTTTCAGGATATGTCGTTTATCTTGTGCAGTTGTGCACCTTATACTTAGAATTTTGATTTTACAGATTTTAGAGGTTCACAGAGCTAAAATAGCTCATTTGTTAATCTGGTTTGTTTATTCACAACTCCATCATAACTGTAAGTTAGATTCCAACCAAACATGCAGGATATATTGTTCACCTCATCTAGTTGTGCATGTGATACCTAAAATTTTGATTTTATAGATTTTAGAGGTTCACAGAGCCAAAATAGCTCATTTTTTTTTATCTTGAACTCCTTCAATTTAGTTTTTGTATTCGCAACTCCTTCAAACTGCTAGTCTGTTCAGGATATGTCGTTTATCTGGTGCAGTTGTGCACCTGATACTTAGAATTTTAGTTTTACGGATTTTAGAGGTTCGCAGACCCAAAATAACTCATATGTTAACCTGGTTTGTTTATACACAACTCTATCATAACTGTAAGTCAGATTCCAACCAAGCATGCAGGATTTATTGTTCACCTGATCTAGTTGTGCATGTGATACCTAAAATTTTGAAATTATAGATTTTAGAGGTTCACAAAGTCAAAATAGCTCATTTGTTAATTCAGTATTATAATCTTGAACTCAAAGCTGTAAGACATATTACAACCAAACTTTCAGGATATGTTGTTCACCTGATATAATTGGACACCTGGTACTTAAAATTTTGATTTTACAGTTTCAAGAGGGTCACTGAGCCAAAATAGCTGATTGCACTGAAGAGACATAAGTTGTCCAAATGCGCATATGCAGAAACTAAATTCACAGTAGCTTCGGTATTTATGTATTTGTTACCACTGGGTCGATGTCACTGCTAGTGGACTGTTAGTCCCCGAGGGTATTCACCAGCCCAGTAGTCAGTACTTCGGTGCTAACCCGAAAGCTGATTCTATTTGGAACCTTACAATATCTTAATTTTTGTAAAAAGGAGTATCTCCCTCATGCAAAGCTCTGTCCTTAGTTGATTTTGGCTTTACATTTAGATCATATTGGTTATTTGTTCTCTATCAGTTTTTAAACATCTTTAGAGTTTATGGTCTTCCTGCACTGAAGAGACACAAGTTGTCGAAATGCGCATATGCAGAAAATAAATTCACAGTAGCTTCGGTATTTAGTTATTTGTTAATTCGGTTTGTTAACATGCGACACATTTCATAACTGTCTGTCAGATAATATGACTCAGATTCCAACCAAACTTTCAGTATGTTTTGTTTATTAGATCTGGTTATTCACATTACGCGTGAAATTTTGTTTTACAGATTTTAAAAGTTCGCCAAAGCTCGTTTGTTAATTCTGAATAAGTCCTTCAAAAATATAATTCATTTTCTAAACAAATTTGCAGGATATCTTTTTCTCCTAATCTACACATGAACCTTAAACTTAATCGTGTTAATATTTTAATTTAAAAGATTTAGAAGTTCACTTGGCCAAAAATGGTTCTATGGTAGTGCAGGCGACACAATTGTTCCATGGAATACCCATCAATTTTTGTGTCGCCTGCTGACAGGGATTACTATCCATCGTCCTACGTCGTCGTCCTGCGTCGTCTGTCGGTTTTTGTATCCGCATCTCCTCCAAAACGGCTTGTCAGATTCCAACCAAACTTTCAGGATATGTTGTTCACCTGGTGTAGTTGTGCACCTGGTACTTAGAAGTTTGCTTTCACAGATTTAGAGGTTCACTGAGCCAAAATAGCTCATTTGTTAAACTTATTAGTTTAAATCCACAACTCCATCATAAATATAAGTCTGATTCAAACCAAACTTGCAGGATATGATGTTCATCTGATGTAAATGCGTATCTTATATAAAAAATTTTGAATTTATAGATTTTAGAGGTTCACTGAGCCAAAATTGCTCATTTGTTAATTTGGTTTATTAATCTGGAATTCCTTAAATTTAACCTACAAGTCATATTCCAACCAAACTTTCAGGATATGTTATTCACCTGATATAATTGTGCACCTGATACTTTTTGATTTTGCAAATTTTAGAGGTTCATTGAACTAAAATAGCTCATTTGTTAATTTGTTTGTAAATCTGCCACTCCTTCAAAAATGTCTGTCAGATTCCAACCAAACTCATTATGTTGTTTATCACATCTGGTTATGCACAGTGTACTAGAAATTTTGTTTTACAGATTTTAGATGTTTGCCAAGTCAACATTGCTCATTTGTTAATTCAGTTTGTTAATCTGAATAATTTCTCCAAAAAAAAAAGAATTCATATTCCAAACAAATTTGCAGAATATGTTTTTCTGTTATCTAGATATGCACCCGATACTTAAGATTTTAATACAGATTTTAGAGGTTTACTGGGATAAAATGGCTCATCTGTAGTGCAGGCGACACAAATGTTCCCTGGAACACCCATCAATTTTTTTTTGTTCAACCTTCTCCTATCCTGCTATTTTTTTCTCAAAATTCCTGAAGCAGGATTTTTTTTCGGAATTTTTTCCAACCACCTTTACCCATACAAATAAAATGGTCGCTCCCTAGACCTAAACAGCAAAAAGTTTATTGCAATTTACTGTCTATTTACTGTCTATTTTACGCGACCGAATCTCAAATTTACTTTTAACTATACCAAGAAAGACTCGGCACGAAAATAAAAATCATAGGTAAATGGTTGAATATATTTTAACTGAGAAATTGTTAATTTCAAACAGGAAATATAAACATTTTAAAAATTGTTTCAGGATTTACAGAACGTTTGCACAAGGAAATACAAAGCCTCGCTCCAAAGACTATGAAAATAAAGGTAATTGCTCGCAAAGAAAGGAAAAATCACGCATGGATTGGTGGATCAACTGTAGCTTCTTTATCCACATTTCAGTCATCGTGGATTACAAAACAGGAATACGAAGAATATGGACCGAATATTGTTCATAGAAAATGTGAATTACAATATTAGATAAATTTTAACTCGCTTGCTAAATTCATTTATTATTCATGTGTAATGTTAAAGAGACACTGGGATTAAGATGAAATGAATTAAAAATAAAAATATGTTTCAATGGAAGAATTGACAATTTATATTGCACAGTGAAGATATTTTGTAAACCAAAGAAATGGTAAAACATTAGCATGATTTATCATTAAATCATATTCATTAAATACATAAAATACATAAAATAAATTCCCAGACACTTCGGTATTTTTATTATTTATTACCACTGGGTCGATGCCTCTGCTTGTGGACTGTTAGTCCCTGAGGGTATTCACCAACCCAGTAGTCAGTACTTCGGTGCTGACCCAAAAACCAACTTATTGAAACTTGCAATATCTAAATTTTACATATTTTGTTTAAACTAAGGAGTATCTCCCTCATGCATAGCTGTGTCCATAGCTGAATTTTGGCTTTTCTATTTATATCTTTTGGTTATTTGTTCTCTATCAGATTTTACACGCTTTTCGATTATTGGACTTCCAAATGTTTTGGTTTGATCTGCACTGATGAGATATAAGTTGTCGAAATGCGCATATGCAGAAAATAAATTCACAGTCTTTTCGGTATTTTGTTAGTTATACATAACATGCAGGAAGTATGTACACTAAAATTCAACTGTATCATTAAAAGAATTTGACAAACTATCATATGAATAGTATATCATTTTATGCACCGAGACCCTTTGCTTAATACTTGAAAGGCGATTCCCACAGGAAATACATATGTTAAAAACAACATAATTACATATTTACTTACATATTAATTTTGTTTAGAAAATAAGCTTTATCTCTCATAAAATCTTGTGGCGGCAACTGTTTATTAAGAAATAATTTAAAAAAATAGAAGTTTGTTTATTTGCCATTGGCCAAAAAAACTTGGCATAAGAAAATGTTTAAATACTGTCTTGCAATCCTATAGTCCACACCAAAATCTTTTTTTTTTCATTACAATGATAGACTAAATGAAACTGGTTGTATTTAAAAAAAAGATTTTACAAATTAAAACTATTGACCAACTCAAGTCAGGAAAGTATAATGTTTCTTGATTTTGTTTTGTACCAGTTCATCGTTCTTCTGTTGTCGTGTTCATGTTAGTCCTTAGGAATTTTAATTTCCTTTTGGAAACTTTAAGAGCTTGAATTGGTTTCCACTTATTTTTGACTGCTTTGTAACTTATACCTAATGAGATATTTAAGGTTTTATCTTTGTTTGTTTGATCAATTCAATATCTTTCAACACTAAAAACTCTTAACTCTTAAAAAAGGGCCTACAGTTTTGGATATTATACACAAACTTGCTTGAATACATCGGCAAACGAACACCGAAGCAAGAACGAGGAAAGGGGAAATTCTAATATCATAAATCCAAAACCATGGCAATTCACAGCAACACGAACTGAGACAGCATGACAAAGACAAAACAAACAAAAATGAACAAGAACGCCACAAAACTAAAGCACTAGCAGTGTGAACCATATAGAAACTGAGGTATCATCAGGTGCTCCGGAAGGGTAAGCATGATCTGCTCCACGCGTGGCACCCGTCACACTGCCAGTGAAAAGTCCGATTTTGTCACAGTCGGTGTAAGTTCGGTAACAAACTCTGGATCTACCCAAAGATATCGGTTCTCATTTGTGAAACAGAAACATTGAAATGGTCTGTCTAAACGTGGTGACGCTCGTAAAACTTCTGATATGATAATTTCAACAGTGACTGAACATACCCTTGATGTATCAGTTTTTGAGATAGTAATTTCGCTCTGTTGACAAAATCGCTGTACAATGAAATAAAAATGAAAGTTGTTGGGAAATCGTTTCAAACTTTGGCTAAACTTCCCGTTTAATATGGTAAGCCAGATTGATGAAGTAATTGTCACCACAATTTTGATTCTTTTTCTAACTCGGCTCTAATTGGTGGAGATGGAAGTTCTGTAAAGATGCTTGTTAGTCAGACCATCATACGATGCCAGTTTTGCTGCCAATCATTGTTGGTAATCTTTGTGGAGAAATTACCCTTTCAATGCAGCAGAAATATCCATTATATATAATTCTGAAACTGAGCATGCTTCTGGAGGCAGTCGTAAAAAGCTATAATTTCCTAGCTGTCCTTACCCGTTTCTGCCTCCCCAGTTTCAATCAAAACTCGTTGCCCTGTTTCCCGCGTCTACATTCAATTCTTTGAATTGATTAACTTGTTCTCGTATTGATAAAAGTTAAAATACATTGGAAAAAGTATTAACTTATTAACCAATCGGTCTGATTTGTGTCTTTAATTAAACAAAATATGAATTTTCAAGTCATTTGATATGTCGGTTCAGTTGTTTCAAGACCTTTTTCCCGATCAAGTTTTTATAGCAATGGCATATATGTTCACAACTTGCTGAAGGTCTTTTTTGAAATTTTCTCTCTCGAATAGTACATCGACTCTCATTATACTGTAAGTCATCAATGTTGCTTTTATGAATGCAAAATATATTTATAATACAAAAGTTTATGTTAGCCACCATGGCATTGTATGAGAAAGTTCTGATTAAGTTTAATGATATTTTATTACAAATAAATAAAAGGATAAGATACAACCTACCACAAGTCCTCTCCTTACAGTATAACAAATATTCACGTGACATCAAGGCAAATAATAATTAACATAAAAAGTAAGACTACAAAATACAATAAATACCCAAGTCGCATAAAAAACGGTAAATTTCGTAATGCTGTACACGTGTTTCAAGGAGTAACCTCTCATCAGTAGCATTAAAATCAAACAATATGGAAAGCCATAATCCAAAAGTATAGTCAAAAAAGAAGTATTAATTTAAAAAAAAATATCGAAATAGAAGACAAATTCAGCACCAAAGACATCCATCGAGTGCAATAAACGAAACGAAGCATTGTATTTTTAAGGGTTTAGAATTTTGATGAAAACAGTAATTTTTTATAAAACGCAAGATAATTTTTTCATGTCAGACAAGTCTGACTATTAGGCTGGTGAATACCCTCGGGGACCTCTGGTCCACCAGCAGTGGCATCAGCCCAATGGTTTCAAAATACAATAAATACCCAAGTTGCATAAAAACGAAGTGAAGGCGAGAAGAAGAGAAGAAAAGAGTCTGACAGAGATCTACAACTGCATTGTGCATTAAAGTGTTTATTCACAAAAATGTTGAATTTTTCTCGATGTCATTTTTCTAAAAAGTAAGCATTCCCGAGAAGACATCAGTCTGTCAAAAAAAAAAAGAATAAGGAAAAGACAATGGCAACATTGGAAACGCCAAGAAACAAAGATATCACACAGGTACGACACAGACAAAAGATCACCACAAAACAATACAGATACGTACAGATGAACAACTAGGACTCAATTTAAGACCATGGGTGATATCAGGTGCACCCGTTTTGCTTCTTATAAGAGTCTTCTTATAAGATATCCGCCGTGTTTAACATTACATAACAATAAACACCTAAAACGGCCGGGAACTACAATCACATACCATACAACATTTTCATTGTGGAAGTAAGTACCAAAATACAGAAGTTACTGTTACCATATCAAACTTTGGCTAAACTTCCCGTTTAATATGGTTAGCGAAATTGATGAAGTAATTGTCACCACAATTTTGATTCTTGATTGATGAAGTAATTGTCAGCACAACTTTGATTCTTGATTGATGAAGTAATTGTCAGCACAACTTTGATTCTTGATTGATGAAGTAATTGTCAGCCAGCACAACTATGATTCTTGATTGATGAAGTAATTGTCACCACAACTTGGATTCTTGATTGATGAAGTAGTTGTCAGCACAACTTTGATTCTTGATTGATGAAGTACACTGTAAAAACAGTGTTTAGGATTTGAACACTTTTGAAACATGTTTAGGTCTAAACATGTTTAGGATTGTGTTTAAAATCTAAACACTTGTTAACTTAAACACGTTTAGGCTAAACGTGTTTAGGATTTGAACATGTTTAGATTGATAAAATCATCAATCTTTAACGATTTTACTGATATTTTCATTAAGTTACACACAATCCTAAACACCTAAACACAATCCTAAACGTGTTTAGATCTAAACATGTTTAGCTATTTCAAAGGAAGAGTTATCCTTCATATAGAGGGCGCTCTAATCTTTCTTTGTTTGATTTTAAAAGTGCTAACGTGGCAATAAACAGGGATTAACCGTGTGTGTTCTTTTTGAGGATGTTGCTTTAAATACAGACTATTTTAAAGGTAAGTAGAACACATTATTTTGATATTTGAAAAAGTTTAATGCTTATTGGTGTATTAATTATATTTATTATCATTTGTGTTGCTGTCATGCATCGATTTCCATTGACATGTAATTATTATGCAACTATGTTTTAGTAAAATTTAAAGAATTTTTATGGAATGTTTCTCAGTATAATATTATTTTTCCTATACACAAGTTTTCGATTTTAAAGGTTTTGCTAATTATTATAGCATTCAAAATGTAACTTTTATACTTATATACTTTCAGGTAATACTTGTGGATTGAGTCTCGATATCAGCCAGTGCAAGCATCCTAACTTGAAGCGAATGAAGAGAAGATTCTTGTCTTGAAATACTTTTATAANTCGGCAAACGAACACCGAAGCAAGAACGAGGAAAGGGGAAATTCTAATATCATAAATCCAAAACCATGGCAATTCACAGCAACACGAACTGAGACAGCATGACAAAGACAAAACAAACAAAAATGAACAAGAACGACGCCACAAAACTAAAGCACTAGCAGTGTGAACCCTATAGAAACTGAGGTATCATCAGGTGCTCCGGAAGGGTAAGCATGATCTGCTCCACGCGTGGCATCCGTCACACTGCCAGTGAAAAGTCCGGTTTTGTCATAGTCGGTGTTAGTTCGGTAACAAACTCTGGATCTACCCAAAGATATCGGTTCTCATTTGTGAAACAGAAACATTGAAATGGTCTGTCAAAACGTGGTGACGACCGTAAAACCTCTGCAGTGATAATTTCAACAGTGACTGAACATACCTTGATGTATAAGTTTTTGAGACAGTAATTTCGCTCTGTTGACAAAATCGCTGTACAATGAAATGAAAATGAAAGTTGTTGGGAAATCGTTTCAAACTTTGGCTTAACTTCCCGTTTTATATGGTAAGCCAGATTGATGAAGTAAATGTCACCACAATTTTGATTCTTTTTCTAACTCGGCTCTAATTGGTGGAGATGGAAGTTCTGTAAAGATGCTTGTTAGTCAGACCATCATACGATGCCAGCTTTGCTGCCAATCATTGTTGGTAATCTTTGTGGAGAAATGACCCTTTCAATGCAGCAGAAATATCCATTATATATAATTCTAAAACTGAGCATGCTTCTCGAGGCAGTCGTAGAAAGCTATAATTTCCTAGCTGTCCTTACCCGTTTCTGCCTCCCCAGTTTCAATCAAAACTCGTTGCCCTGTTTCCCGCTTCTACATTCAATTCTTTGAATTGATTAACTTGTTCTCGTATTGATAAAAGTTAAAATACATCGGAAAAAGTATTAACTGATTAACCAGTCGGTCAGATTTGTGTCTTTAATTAAACAAAATATGAATTTTCAAGTCATTTGATATGTCGGTTCAGTTGTTTCAAGACCTTTTCCCGATCAAGTTTTTATATCAATGGCATATATGTTCACAACTTGCTGAAGGTCTTTTTTGAAATTTTCTCTCTCGAATAGTACATCGACTCTCATTATACTGTAAGTCATCAATGTTGCTTTTATGAATGCAAAATATATTTATAATACAAAATTTTATGTTAGCCACCATGGCATTGTATGAGAAAGTTCTGATTAAGTTTAATAATATTTTATTACAAATAAATAAAAGGATAAGATACAACCTAGCACAAGTCCTTTCCTTACAGTATACCAAATATTCACGTGACATCAAGGCAAATAATAATTAACATAAAAAGTAAGACTACAAAATACAATAAATATTCAAGTCGCATAAAAAACGGTAAATTTCGTTAAGCTGTACACGTGTTTCAAGGAGTAACCTCTCATCAGTAGCATTAAAATCAAACAATATGGAAAGCCATAATCCAAAAGTATAGTCAAAAAAAAGAAGTACTAATTTTAAAAAAAAATATCGAAATAGAAGACAAATTCAGAACCAAGGACATCCATCGAGTGCAATAAACGAAACGAAGCATTGTATTTTTAAGGGTTTAGAATTTTGATAAAAACAGTATTTTTTTTATAAAACGCAAGGTAATTTTTTCATGTCAGACAAGTCTGACTATTAGGCTGGTGAATACCCTCGGGGACCTCTGGTCCACCAGCAGTGGCATCGGCCCAATGGTTTCAAAATACAATAAATACCCAAGTTGCATAAAAACGAAGTGAAGGCGAGAAAAAGAGAAGAAAAGAGTCTGACAGAGATCTACAACTGGATTGTGCATTAAAGTGTTTATTCACAAAAATGCTGAATTTTTCTCGATGTCATTTTTCTAAAAAGTAAGTATTCCCGAGAAGACAGCAGTCTGTCAAAAAAAAAGAATAAGGAAAAGACGATGAAAAAGAATAAGGAAAAGACAATGGCAACATTGGAAACGCCAAGAAACAAAGATATCACACAAGTACGACACAGACAAAAGATCACCACAAAACAACCCAGATACGTACAGATGAACAACTAGGACCCAATTTAAGACCATGGGTGATATCAGGTGCACCCTTTTTGCTTCTTATAAGAGTCTTCTTATAAGATATCCGCCGTGTTTAACATTACATAACAATAAACACCTAAAATGGCCGGGAACTACAATCACATACCATACAACTTTTCATTGCGGAAGTAATTACCCAAATACAGAAGTTATTGTGACCGTATCAAACTTTGGCTAAACTTTCCGTTTAATATGGTTAGCGAAATTGATGAAATAATTGTCACCACGATTTTGATTCTTGATTGATGAAGTAATTGTCAGCACAATTTTGATTCTTGATTGATGAAGGAATTGTCAGCACAACTTTGATTCTTGATTGATGAAGTAATTGCCAGCACAACTTTGATTCTTGATTGGTGAAGTAATTGTCAGCACAACTTTGATTCTTGATTGATGAAGTAATTGTCACCACAATTTTGATTCTTGATTGATGAAGTAATTGTCACCACAATTTTGATTCTTGATTGATGAAGTAATTGTCAGTACATGTCGAATATAATCAGGAATCACAAGTGTGGATCGTACGTATTGCAAGGCAATACAGAAGTCCCCTACCGGTGGAATAATTCAGTATACCAGCAAAAATAGTTAAAGAAAAGTTTTCCGAGCCCAAGGCCCATAACTTCGTCAAAAATCAATGGACCCAACCCATACTCAAATTTGATCTGTAACCCTTAGTAGTTGATAAACAATGCAAATATCAGCTTAATATCTGAAACGGTTTAGAAAAAAGTCTAGAAAATCTATATTTTACCAAAATTTTCTGTCAAAGGCCCATAACTCTGTCCAAAATCAATGGACCGGAACCAAACTCGAACTTGATCTTTAATCAATAGTGGTAGACTCACATAGCAAATATTAACTTCATATCTGAAACGGTTTAGAAACAAAGTCCGGAAAACCTATATTTTACCAAAATTTTCTAAGTCAAAAGCCCATAACTCCGTCCAAAATCACTGGACCGGAATCAAACTTAAATTTGATCTGTAACTCATAGTGGTAGACTCACATAACAAATATTAGCTTCATATCTGGAACGATTTAGAAAAAAAGTCCGGAAAACTGATATTTTACCAAATTTGCCTAAGTTAAAGGGCCATAACTCCGTCCAAAATCAATGAACCGGAACCAAACTCGAACTTGATCTGTAACTCATGGTGGTAGACTTACATACCAAATATTAGATAAATATCTTTTATAGTATGGGGAAAAAGGTCCGGAAAACTAAGTGTGACGGACTGACAGACTAACGGACTGCAAACCTAAAGTCCCCTTCGGCAAAGCCGGTAGGGGATTAAAAACAAACTTCAGCTGTTAAGGAAGAGATCTGTTCTATTATGTAGAAAACAAGTCCACAAGATAGTGATGTCGACCTTTAACCTTCTGCAGTGATGACTTGCAGTTAAAGGTAAGAAACCCTTGTTTTAGTAGCTTATTTGTGAGCAACCTGAGCTCTATCAGGGAAGTAATTGTATCCCACAGACCCATGATTAAAGAATTAGTTATCTCCATATGCAGCCGAATATTGAAATGTTGCTAAAAAGAAACAGAAGTTGACTATTGGAAAAGTGAAGTCATTAAGGTTGTCAACAATCTAGTATGTAGTCTACCTTTGCTGCCAATTTCAAGACGAAGGTCAAAGAATGAGGCCAATGTGAAAGTTCTGTAGTATCCATACTTTCGAGCCATTTTGATAAATAAGATAAAAGAAATTAACCCAAGTGAGAGTTGTTTATTAACAAAATATCATCAAAAGAACGGAAGCTGAAAGTTAAGGATTGTTTATTGTGATGTAACTTTTCGATGTTCCCTGCCTTATAAGATCAAAGAAAGATTCTATTTACCATTTTGAAAAAGGGTGGATGGTTTGTCTCATTAACTCGACCTACAGATTTGAAGCAAGCTTATGTCTTGGCACGGTAAAAAGGTTTTACACACATTAGAGCACACTTATACAATCAAGTTGTCAAAATCTAGTCACGAAAAAGTGAAATGTTTTAATATAATTGCTGAGGTCACAAAACCAACAAAACAGAACTGTATGTATATATAAAATTAAAAACTATAGGATTACGAGTAAGAACTAAGAAGAGTGTAAAATTAACCTGTTTCTCGGCTCGTACATCCTTGCAGCTACTTTTGGTATTCTAAACATTTACATTTAACTATCAGAAATTAACTATTATATAATTCTATATGATTCAGTCATTGTAATTGTTTTATATGCATGTTATATATATTCTTTTCTCTGTACCATTCCTTATTGGTTTTAGAAAAATAGACTATCTATCTATACAGTTTTCGATTAAATTCTCAATCTTTTCCGAACAATGCCTAATATTCTTGATCTTACAAATTCTTCCTCCGAACTTGGAAGAAGAATCACTGAAATAATTGATCATCAGTGAACACAACCCTAAGTCCACTTCATAGACACTTTCTATGGACAATGTGTGGTCCATACTCTTCGTATTCCTGCTTTGTAATCCACCATGACTGAAATGTGGATAAAGACGCTACAATAGATCCACCAATCCACACAAAATATTTCCTTTCTGGGGCGGCAACCACTTTTACTTTCATTGTTGTTGGAACTAAGGCTTTCATTTCTTTGCTTAGACGTTCCGTAAATCCTAAAACATTATTGTAAATATCTTTCATTCATAGGATAAAAAATGTCTGAAAATTATCTTATTTACTTTTATCGAGCATCCTGCCAGTATTTCCCTACGACTCACTTGCGATATTGTGTCCGTAGGTCATTACAACGTAAGGAAAAAAATCGTTGAAGGTGAAAAATTCATTTGCTTTATCAAATTGACAATGATACTACCAATATTGTAAGTCTGCAAAGATTAAATGTAGATCTTTCACTTATTTAAAGTGCAAAATCATGACAAATGAGTACATTTTAACCCCATAAACGTCTAGGGAGTTACATGGTGTACCCGGTGAGGGAAAATGAACACAACCCAAGTTCAAAGTGTTATTTTTTTATGCCTTTAAGCTTTAACAGCCTTTCAAAGAGCAGGTAAGAGATATGGCAGAATCTCCAGCGACAAATGTATCTCTAATTCCATTCATGGTATTTTAAAGCTTTAGTATCAATAAGAGCACTTTGTTTTCATTTTTGATGTTGACAATTCTTCATCTAGCAACATACAATAAACAGTATGATATTATAAACCAACTCATACCAATAAAAGATGTCGTCTTAAACTAACTCAAAGCTTTGAGTGATTCTCCATCGTTTAAAGTCTCATTGTAATGACTTCAATATGAAGAGCACCAGTAAAGGCGATGTTGCATTGTTTTGTTAATCGATTATAAATTACGATTTTGATCATATACATTTCATTGCCACTACGACAGCTTCAAAAACATGTATAAAGAAGCAAAGCATTTTTGTATGCTCAGGACATATTTTTCCTATTATTTTGATACAAAGATTTTCTAAACTTTATATTTACCTGGAAACATGGTTGATCCTCCACTCACAAGTATGTTGCAGTAGTAATGCCTCCTGGTATCTATATCACATGACATTATTGAATCATGTATTAATTTGTGTATTCCACCTGATCCTAACCCTAAATAAAAACATATTACATTAAAATCACTCTAATGGAAACGTAGAGCTCTTAAACCTAAAATGTTTATATCATAGTCAGACAGTATAAAATGATATGATATATGATATGATATGATATGATATGATAAGATGAATCCTGTCTTTTTAAGATGTAAAAATGCTTTGCTAATACCGGTAATATATTAGCAAATCTCTTCAGATTCTTCTTCAAACATTAAGCATATTTTAAAAAGGTCGGAAAAATTTACATAATTAAAGGAAAATAAGTCATTTCAAGCAAAACAAGAACTGTTTTCCCCTGGATGTCAGAAACATAGTGTGAAGACAAGCAAATGTAGAAAACAACGATAAAATATATCTCGAATAATTCGACACCTCTTCATCGTTCCTGAAATAGAGGACCAGTGTCCATTTATAAATAATATACAACATCTATCTTGAAAAATATCTCATTTGATAAAATAAGAATTAGAGCTCTGCAGATGACTGGGATCAAATCAATACATGTTTTCCAGTCTGGCCTTCTTGACAGGGTAAAATGGTGTGATGTGACTGATTCATTATTTGTTCTGGCAGTTGCTTTGTTAGAATAACAAGATGTTACATTGTTTATGAATATAGCTTGTTTTCTTTCAAATATGATTACAATGTGATTTCCTCAACAAAGAAGATATTGAAAGATATGTCAAAAACTCAGGGGTGGATTGGATTTATTGAATAACTTGCCGGATCAAGAGGGGGTTCCGGGGGTTGGAACCCCCACTATTTTTCTGGGCAATTCAAAAATTTCGTGCAGAATTTCGGTAAAAATTGATAAATATGGCTAGAAATCGACATGAAACCCCCTTTTCTATGATCTTGGTCGCCGGTGTTCTATTTCGATAAATTATGTCTCTTCAATGCAGGATAAAATCCAACATTTGGAAGACCAATGAAAACATAACAATCATATGAATTTCGACTTAATCAATGGGTTGTTGCAAATGCACATGTATAAAACATTACTTCTGCAAGCTTTCGCCATTTGTTGTTTTTTTAATATTTTACCGTCTGTTAGGACTTGTTTCTTGTATATATTATGATGACAACATTATAAAGCAATTTAGAGCGCCCTGTTATTTTTCCTTTGATTGTGTACACTAACATCCCTGCTTCCTATATCTAAAAACTTTCATAAAAGAATTCTTGTATCTTTTGTTACAGTACTGACATATGTGCTGCCATCTATAAAAATATTACCTTTGAAGGGCTGAAATAGAGCCTCAGGGCATCTGAATCTCTCGTTGCCAATAGTTACAATATTTCCGTCTGGTAATTCGTAGGACTTCTCTACAGCAGACGAACATAATGACTTGTTCATTTCTTCATCGAAGTCTTCTGCAACGTAGCACATATTTTCCTTGATTTCTCTCACAATCTCTAAATCCGCTAAAATTACAAAATTATGTCATAAATAAATGAATAATAGTTAATGTTTTTACTGGTATAAAATCGAGATCAAAAAAAGAAAAGTTAACAAAATGTATGAGAGTTGAATAAGCATCCATATTAGAAACATGAAAAATGATAGAACAAGTGTTCAATATACTTAAAAGAGCATTTTCTAGTAGAAAAGCAATAAGCCTAACAAGCAAGGATAATTAGTTTAAAACTAGAGGTAGGAGCAGTCGGAAACGACAGCTTATCCCTCGCCCGCTGTCAAGAAATAATAACCCCTATATAATCTAAAGATGTATGAATGTTAAAGGTAGACCCACTGAACATTAAGATCATTGATGTCCAACATGTAGTATCTCAGATATAAACATTAATGGAAACTTTAACCCAAGCCAGTCAAGTGTAAATTGTAGGTCAATGTGACCCAATTATTATCTGAAGCTGCAAGATTCTCCAAGATGCATCCACTGACCAAAGATGATTGATGTAACACATGTTGTATCTCAAACACGAACCTTAATGCAAACTTTAACCCGAGTCATTAAAGCATAAAATGTAGGTCAGAGTGACCCAATTATCAACTGAAGCAGCATCATTCTCCAAGATGCATCCACTGACCAAAGATGATTGGTGTGCAACTTGTAGTTTCTCAGATATGAACCTTAATACCTACTTTAACCGGAGACATTGAAGCACAAAATGTAGGTCAGAGTGACCCAATTATAATCTGAAGCAGCATCACCCTCTAAGACACATCCACTGACCAAAGATGATTGATATGCCATAAGTAGTTTCTCAGTTATGAACCTTAACGCAAAATTTAACCTGAGGTTGGACGAACGGACAGACAGACGGACGGACGGGGGAGATGCTATATTCCCTCTCCAACTCCGTTGGGCGAGGGGATAATAAAAACCTTTGTCAATAGTTGATCATTTTGTCTACAACTGCCAAAGCATTTTATAATACTGGAAGGCTGCATCGAAATTGTACTTAATCAACAAATGAAAGGATATGATATAGATGTACGTGGGACAAGTTAATTCCTACAAATACATGCTAAAGTTAAGCAAATTGAACAACGCTATTGCTGTTCTTCGGTCTTAATCTTGAAGTCACCATCGTATCTTCAACAAAATATCTTCTCAATCAGTGAAACTAAATTCTCAACAATCAAATAACGTGTTATGGGTATAAATATTGGAACCAACACTAAAAATTACTTACAACCACTGATGAATGTGTATCCCTTATTGTACAACAACATCTGTAAGTTATTTGTTAAATCACGTCCAGCAAAGTCAATTCTTCTCACAGCATTCAATAAGCAATATCCTAAAAGTACAAAAGCTGACAATTTTTATGGTATATTGGTGCGTCTGCTGGTCAGGAACAGGAATCGTTATCATCGTTTGGTACATGCAGAATATTAACAATGAAAGGATATGGAGTAAATGTACATACGACAAATACATGGTTGAACCAAGCAATGAAACGACGCTGTTATTGTTGTTCTTCATACTGAAGTCATCATGAGGCCTTCAACAAGTTTTGCTCATACATCATAGAAAGTTCAAGACGGTCTATAGCACCGGATTGGGCGGAATTCGTTGCTAATTTTCGAACAACGCTGCATCCATGTTTCTTAATCCCATGGATGCGGGATCGTCAACCCGTCAACACATAAATTAACTGACAAAGAGTTCTTACAATCACAGTCGTCCGCACTTGTGTCCAAACAATTTGCAACATACAGACAAAGGACACTCATGAAGTCTATTGTAAAATAACTAATCGTGTTTATCTCTAAACCAAGAGTGAAAATAGTTTCTCGGAAAAGGAAAGCATATAAAAAGTTCATGGGTTCCTCATTGAAACCATTGTTTGATTCTGTTGGGTGCAATCGAATGATGATAATACCTTCATATATAGGCACGATATGAATCACTCCGTCTCCGATTTCAACCATCAGAGCCGATCCACGACCAGATGCATAGCAGGATAAAAGACCTTGGTTTTTCACATAGAGTCCAGGTACACCAAACTTCTCAAACATCACCTATAAAGTAATGTTTACAGTCACTAACGTTGTGAGTGTTGGAGAAAATTCTTTCAAGGAATTTAATTGTTTTACATAAATTTATAGTTTTGAAGGAAAGATATATATAAATTGCTGAACATTAATATCATGAATTATGCACCTAAAATATTTGATTGGTAATTTATTATGCTGCCCTTCAGAACTTGCAAAAATTTCATTCAAAGGGTTCACAAAAAGTTGCTTAATTGCTATACCGTCTTCATACCTTTGCCATCATTTCCCGGTTACCCTTCGGATTTAACGGAGGTTCTGTAAGAAGAACTGGATGTTCCTCTGGAGCCCTGCTTAATTCACAATAAAAAATATAATTCCAAATTTTCTCCATGTCGTCCCAATTGGTTACTATACCATGTTCGATTGGATAATCTAGGGATAATATTCCTCGTTTCTCTTGGGCCGCATCTCCTACATAAAAATCTCTAAAACACATTCCCTACAATGTTAAATAAACAAAGTATCTGCATCATAAAACTATTCTTGGTTCGCAAAATTTATGATGTAATACATGAAAAATATAAGAGATTTAGATTACAATAAAACTTTTCGGTGATTTGTGTCCTTTAGCTAGGAAATGACTGAAGCTCTATACATTTCTGTCGGCACTGATTGAAGCAATGTTCATGTTAAAAGGAATTCAAAGTAACAAATACAATCGGCAAAATAAGGAATCTGAAGAATTTCGACAAAAACCAAAGGCTCCCAAAAGCCTGTATCGCTCAACTGGTTTATTGCTGACATAGACAGTAGTTTCAGAGGTTCAAATGAAAAATCCCTCAGGGTCTGATGTTAAACTTACAACCTGCCGATACCTTTGTTGGAAGGGATCATCTAATGACTATTGAAACGAATTTTAATTCTAATTAAACTAGCAGTTTCTGGGAAGATCTTCGAATGTGTTTTCCATATGCAACCCTGTCATTAGAGTCTTAAATGAATAGTTCTGACTGCATCAAGACGTAACTTACCTCATATTTGTCATACATAGCATACGGTCGTCCTGTTAGAGTCGATATCACCGATCTTGGGGCATCATCTCCGGCAGTACCTGATTTAATCACACCAGAACCAGGATCTATCACAATGGCTTCTTCATCAATATCAGACATAACTATTCAACTGTTATATCACACGTTACTGAAAAAAAAAACGACAATGTGACATCCAGGCCAAAGTTCAAGGGCAATGGTCATCGGCCATTGTTTCTAACACATCACCTTTACCTTTTACTATATTGCAATTTTGTGGTTAAGTAGTTCCTCTGGCAGTTTATTTGCATTTCGACAACCTTCAACGTCTGCAGCACAACATAAACATGAGGTTGCACTCATTGTCGTGCTAGGTATACCCCCACTCGTATCATTTTACACATAAAAAAGGAAAAATGGCCAAGTCCCGCCAAATAATATAGGAAGTTAATATCATAAGGTGACCAAAATGGGAGACGACGTATTCCCCCTATATATAAAGTCAAATACGAAATTTGAAATAAATCGGCCTAGCAGTAGCGAAAATTTTCACTACGTTCAATAAAGGGAAAAATGGCGAAGTCCCGCCAAACAGGAAGTTGAAATCATAAGGTGACCAAAATGGGAGACGGCGCATTCCCCTATATATAAAGTAAAATACCAATTTTGAAATAAATCGGCCCAGCAGTAGGTGAGAAAAGTGCGACGAAATTTTTCACTATGTTCAATAAAGGGGAAAATGGCTAAGTCCCGCAAAACAGAAAGTTGATATCATAAGGTGACCAAAATGGGAGACGACGCACTCCCGTATATATAAAGTCAAATACCAAATTTGAAATAAATCGGCCCAGCAATAGCTGAGAAAAGTACGACGAAAATTTTCACTATATGTTCAATAAAGGGAAAAATTGCTAAGTCCCGCCAAACAGGAAGTTGATATCGTAAGGTGACCAAAATGGGAGACGACGCATTCCCCTTATATATAAAATCAAATACCAAATTTGAAAGAAATCGGCCCAGCAGTAGCTGAGAAAAGTGTGACAAACTTCGGACGGAAGGACGGAAAGACGGACGGAAGGACGGAGGGACGGACAAGGGTATTCCAATAGACCACACACTCTCGAGTGGGGGTACAATTAACCGCTGATTTTTAAAGTAAGCAAATTCTACAAGTTATGAACACAAATCAAGTGTCGACATAGTAATTATTTGCATTTTTCAACTTAAAAAACACTTAGCCCCCTATACGGTAAATGATCAATGGTCTACAACATGAAATCATATTCTTTTATGTTTTCAATATTCTTCAGTCAATGACGTTTAAATTCCAGCATGTTGCACACTCAGGTGCCAAAAGTATGTCAACTATTTCATGAAATTTCCTCTTTAAAAATGAGCTTGGCATGCACTTCCTTGTAATAATTTAGAAATTATTTTACGCTCAGTAAGTTTCTTTATTGTGATGATTTAGAAAAAAAAAACTTCAAATATTTTACAATTATGACCCACTTTTAATGAAAACGTCTAGATTTCAACACGACGAGGGTTGTTTCCAGAGGGTTTTAGCCCGAGGGAAACAATCTCGTAAAGGGTTGACAAATCTGGATTTTTCCCGTCAGTAGAGGGACCGTTTAACTAAATTTCAAACAATAAATCGATTGGGTCTCGTCAGTAACAATGCTAGATTTTTCATCGTTTTTTGCATTCAGTGGTTTTACTTAATTTTCTCCATTTCAATCACAAAAAAGTTTATACCAACAGGCCCAGTAAGTATCCATGGCATGCGTGACTGATTTGCCGTTTCGGAAGATTTGACCAGATGACTGATAGGTTATGTCGCATGTGTAGGGAAACTAGGACAACGCAAGTATTTTCTGGTCAAGTGGTCTATTTGATCCAATGAAAGTCAGTTATGTAGGTTATCCTTCATGTAATAATGGTTTGATAATATGGTTAAATTTTGATTTTCAACATGCAAGCTTTGGCGAGAATAATTCGAAATTTAATATCAAGAGTGAAGGAATATTTTCAAATCATAACCTAGCACCATTGAAAAAGTCCAGCGGAGAGCTACACGATTTGTTACCAACAAATATCGTAAAACATGCTACAACATCTTGAATGGCGCAGCCTCCAAGACAGAAGAAAAGATTCAAGAATTAATATGTTTTACAAAATAGTTCACAATAAAGTTGAAATTCAAAAAACAGATAAACAAATACCAATTAGAAGACAACCACGGCATAGAAATTCAAAAAGTTTCCAAATACCATCATGTAAGACAGAATACAGAAAAGTATCTTTTTTCCCAAGAACAATAACTGACTGAAGCAAATTACCAGAAAACATTTTCAACATCACTTCACTTGAATCTTTCAAATCCCGCATCTCTCAACTAAAATATTAATTCCTTTTTTTCCATTGTATATATTTTTATTTTATTGCCATTTTTATTTTTTCATTTCTATTTATTACATATTTAATTCTGACTTATATTCTATGTCTTGTTGTAAGTGTGCCTCCCCTGTGACATAATCTTCAGCTTGTTGAAGGTGGTCACTATATGGTAGAATAGAATAGTTGAATCGTAGAGTAAAACTTGGATATAACTTGAGGAAATTCAATTCCTGTATTTCAAAAAAGTCGAGTGCACATTTATTCAACTGCTGAGAATAGAGGGATTGTTATTTACACTATTCTATTTTTTACTGAACAATTCTGAGCTTTTCATAATTGCCGCTCTTTACAACTCATTACTTATAGTACATGTATAGTTATCTACCCTGAACAAATGTCAATCTTTTAAGTCGAGCAACAATGTGTAAATTTGTGTTTCTTACCTACATCATGACTTGTTTATTCTATCAATGTTAGTCATTTTCATATGCTGAATATCTTACATCATGTTTTTTTCACACTAAGTCTAATTACAAAGATGAACTCAGATAAAAGTTTCTCTGACTGTTATATTAATCAAGGGAAGTCACCTGTGTACATCCCGTTAGGCCATGGCGATCATTTTTCCCGTTTCTGCTGAAAATTTTAAGGCCTTACAGTTGTTATTCATTTAGTTTAAACATATTAATTAGCCAATTTCAATTTAGCATAAGTAGAATTCAAATTGGTATACAAGTACTTAAATACTTATCCATTTCCTAGGAAATAACATCGACAAGGAATAATGATGTAATGATACAAAGATTAACAAATTTAAATTCATGTCCAGTTAATATATATAAAAAAGACAACAAATTTCGAAAACCAAAGGCCCAAAATATTAGCAATGAGAACCCAAATAATTTTCAACATCAAGGGGTAATTATCCCTGATAGGTTCCCCATTTCTTATTATGGCTGTCCTGTACTCCCTGCTCCAGAAACAATTGCATGCTAAGCCTAAATGACTTTCTAAAAGACATTTGTAGTTATTACTTGTGTAATTTTTGCAGTGTTATTTTACGCCCCCAAAATAAAACAACAAAAACTACGTGTAATTCGCACCCTCAGTTTTGATTTTGGATGCGTTTTTACTTGCTTTCAATGCGTCATCTTCCCAAGTCAGGTGTTCCGAGTCCACGTCCGTTCCTTCGGGGACAGACGTGGACTCAGAACACCTGACTAGGGAGGATGTCAATGAGTCAAACACACAAATACGCAGCCCGAATCGTCCGAACAACTAAAAACTAAAACTACAACATGATATCCGGGAAGTCCTCCACTTACACTGTCACTCTGAAAGTATGGTGATGAATCGAATTCAGTTTTTATGTAATTCCGGTCACAAGCTCTAAATCTACTTATTTATGAAATATCCTGTCGAATAATTATGACGACCATAATAGGGGAGGGTGTCCCACCTGCACCTTTTTGTTTTATTCTTTGAATTGATTAACGTGTTCTCACACTGATAAAGCCGAAATATTGTTCATTGGACTAAAAAGTTATTACACATACGGTATGGAGAGAATCTAACATATGAAAGTCTTAAAACGTATACAAAATACAAAAGTTGGTCTGAGTAGTAATTACATCCGAATAAATTCAATTCAAAAATTAATACAGTTCATGAGTTTATTGAATTTGGTCACAACATAACACATACTATTTTTCAATTGATGTTATGAAGTTTGAGATGGCCACATTTTTGTTTCAAATAACGCATGCGTTAGATTTTTACTTCCGAGACGAAAACGCGAAAACGCGAAAATGCAAAAACGTGAAATCGCGAAAATGCGAAAACGCGAAATCGCTATGTGGAAAGTGAAAGTAGAAAACTCGAAAACGCGAAATGGCCACCTCTGGCCTATATTTCAAGATTCATTGACTAAAGTTAAAGTTTGCATAAAAATTCATTTCTGGAATGCTAGAACAGATATCTACATGACACTTCCTGTTAATTGGAAGTCAGCCTACCACAGAGCATCCATATTGAGTGAAGATCCAGCTTCATGAATGACATGGCCGCAATAAATGAATATCACAAAAATACTCTTTCTTACGGCCAATATCTAGACTATAATTGCGGCCGTGTCATTCGTGTATTTCAAGCCATACCTGCCATAAAATTATCTCTAAAGTACAGTACGAAAATGCAAATGTATGCCAATTTGTCAACAAATGAATTCCAGGGCAGTTTTACACAATTATTAATATGAAATGCACAGGAAAATATAAAATGTTGCAATACTATCCTGCTTGTATTTTGGTGTAGAAGACCAGAGGCTCACATGCGAACCTGTATCGCTCATCTGGTGGCTACTGGTCAAATAAGATTTCCCGACTGTTTTAAGTCATCTGGTAGATTACACAGACATGTTAAATTTCCTATTTATTATCAATTTGACGTTTGAAACGGTTTTCAAGAAGTAAAAAAATTAAAACATTTTCCCATAAAGTTTTATGTTAAACTGTACTCCCCGGTAACTACCATTTCAAATATCTGATTGGTGCCGATATACAACATTTTGTAGATGACCATCAAGTTACCATGTCTAGTTTGTATCAACTTGATATATTAAATGCTTTTCAAGAATTACCAATATACAACATTTTCCCATCGGGTCCAATGGTAAACTATGATCTGCAGTTGCAGCCATCTTGGATCTGTGATAAGTACTAAAGTCATACATTTGTTTTCAAGAATTAACAATTCACAGCATTTCCCATAGGGTTCTGTTAAAACTAAGTTCCCCGGTGGCGGCAATTTTGGATTTGTCATTGGTGCAGATATGCAAAATAAGGTAGATGACCATCATGTTACCATGCCTCTATAATATCAACTTGATAAATTGAAAGGATTTTCAATTTACAACATTTTCCCAAAGGGTCCAATGTTAAACTTAGATCTGCAGTGGCGGCCATTCTTGGATTATGATGGGTACTAAAATTCTATATTTGTTTAATGACCATCATACTACCATGCCTAGTTAATATAAACTTGATGTATGAAACGGTTTTTAACAAGTAAAACTTTACAACTTTGTCCCATATGGTCATATGAAAGCACATGTCTGAAGCCTTTGTTCCTGCCAAAGACCCCTAGTACAATGGGTTTACACAATATAAACAATACACACAAACATTACATTTGCCACGAGGAGTGTTAAAAACCCGAAAACAAACAAAATGGCCGGTGGATTGCCTCATTACCCAAGTTTTGATTATGCCAGTGACAAGGCGAATGCAGGGCCACGCTGGTCCCGATGGGTCGAGAGACTCGAGAACTTATTCGTAGGTCTCAAAATAGATAATGCAGACAGAAAACGAGCTCTTTTACTCCACTACGCCGGAGAATCAGTCCACGACATATATGATGCTGAAAAGGGGGATACATGAGCAACATACGATGAAACAAAACAAGTGTTAAAGAACTATTTTGACCCTAAGAAAAACACGCAGATGGAGATTTACAAATTTAGAACTTTTAAGCAATCAGAAGGACAATCCCTTGATGAGTTTGTCACTGAACTCAGGAAGTTGTCAAAGACCTGTGAATTCACAGATGTTGACAAAGAAATACTATCACAACTTATACAGAATTGTAAATCAAACAGACTACGTAGGAGAGCCCTACGCGAGCCAGACAAAACACTGAGCGGTATCATGACACTGGGAAGAACTCTAGAGTTAGTAGACATCCAAGCTTCAGAAATAGAAAGGGAAGGAACTGTAAACAAAATAAATAAACAAAAACAATACTCTAGAAATGACAAACCGCAGAACAAAAATACTAAATGCAGAAATTGTGGTGGTAATTTCCCACATAGAAATGGACCATGTCCCGCAAAAGGTAAAAGTTGCAATGCCTGCCACAAAATGAATCATTTCGCAAAAGTGTGTAAAAGCAAACAAAGACATAGCTATAGGCAAACACAAAGACAAAGGCGTGTAAATGAAGTACAACCTGCAGCTAGTGCCAACACTCAAGTGAATGACCAAGCGAGCATAGATAGCTCCGACGATGAATATACATACAGTATTAGAGAGGCTGAGAAAGTATTTTTAGTTGACAGATCACCCATAACATTTGTCAATTTAAATTCAAAACCATGCAAATTGATGATTGACACTGGGGCAACTATAAATATTTTAGATCAACAGACATATGCTAAGATAGGGTCACCAAAGCTTAAGAAAAATCACACAAAATTGCTACCTTATGGTGGGAACGAGCCACTCAAAACACTTGGTTCATGTCAGTTAGACATAGAGACAAAAAACAATTATGGTGTACATAAGTTTTATGTTGTACAAGGTTGACACGGTGCACTACTAGGCTACCCAACAGCTTCTGAACTAGGTCTTGTGAAAATAGTTGATCACATATCTACTCAAAACCTCAAACAGAAATTTTCTCAAGTGTTCAGGGATGAAATTGGCAAGTATAAAGGAGGCCAAGTGAAATTACACATACACAACAATGTCAAGCCTGTAGCTCAAAGAAGTCGAAGAACACCTTTTCACCTCCGTCCAAAGGTAGAGAAAGAAATAAACAATCTACTCGAACAAGATATTATAGAAAAGGTAGGCAACACACCAACGCCATGGGTGTCACCAATAGTAACACCACAGAAAAAGAATCCGGATGAAATAAGACTCTGTATAGATATGCGTGAAGCCAACAAAGCAATAATTAGAGAAAGACACTTAATGCCAACCGTCGAAGAGCTAATACACGACTTAAATGGTGCAGCTATATTTAGTAAGCTCGATTTAAAATATGGTTATCACCAATTAGAATTAAACCAGTCATCAAGATATATTACAACATTCACTACACATCTTGGATTCTTCCTATATAAAAGAATGAACTTCGGATCTGCATCAGAAATTTTTCAAGAAACAATTCGAACTGTCATTCAAAATGTCCCAAATGCAAAGAATATTTCAGACGACATCATAGTTTATGGTAAAACACAAAATGAACACGATCAAGCTCTTGATGCTGCCTCGCAAGCTCTACAGCGCAATGGACTAACTGTGAACAAAGACAAGTGTGAATTTAATAAGACCAAAATTACATTCTTTTGTATTGTTTTCTCGAAAGATGGCATTTCACCAGATCCGAAAAAAGTTCAAAGTATTAAAGATGCTTCACCACCTGCTAATATTTCCGAACTACGAAGCTTTCTCGGAATGACAAACTATTCATCCAGATTTATAAAGAACTATGCAACTGTATGTGAACCGTTGAGAAAATTAACCCGTCAAAACACGATATAGAATTGGTCAACTATCAAGCAATACAGTCATGACATACTACAATCCTTCACTAAAGGTTGACATTTTAGTTGATGCTAGTCCCATAGGCTTAGGAGCTATTTTAGTACAAGAAAAGCCTATTGCGTACGCTAGCCGTGCACTAACTGATGTTGAGTCGAGATACAGCCAAACTGAGCGTGAGGCATTGGCCATAGTCTGGGCCTGTGAACACTACGACATATTTATACGTGGTGCAAATACAGTAAATATTATAACTGATCACAAACCTCTAGAGCGAATATGGCAAAAGGCCAAAATTCCTTTAAGGATAGAGAGATGGGGACTAAGACTACAACCATATAAGCTAAACATAAAGTATAGACCAGGACATGATAATCCAGCTGATTACATGTCACGACATCCAACTCAACACAAAACACATTCTCATGAGGAGAAAATTGCTGAACAGTATGTGAACTTTGTTACAACACAATCAGTTCCGAAAGCAATGACACTTAGCGAAATTAAAGGTGCAACTATGAATGACAAAACCTTACAAAAAGCGATTGAGTACACACGCACTGGCAAATGGTATGAAATAAAGAAAATACTGGAACATGATATTGATATTGAAGAACTACAATCATTCAGAAGTATTCAAGATGGGCTAGTTATTCATAGTGACAATGTACTTTTAAGAGATAGTAGAATCGTCATACCAGCTGCTTTACGTGAACGTGCTATAAGACTCGCACATGAGGGACATCAAGGTCTTTCAAAGACCAAAGCATTCATACGCTCAAAGGTGTGGTTTCCAGGTATAAACGACAGAGTGGACAACATTGTTAAGAATTGTTTAGCATGTCAAACCGTCACATCATCTAAACTGATGGAGCCATTAAAAATGAGCGAATTGCCAGGAGAACCGTGGAGTGCACTGAGTGCTGATTTTTGCGGCCCACTGCCATCTGGTGACTATTTATTTGTAATAATTGACGAATATTCAAGATACCCTGTCGTAGAGATAGTCAGGTCAGTGTCAGCTAATACTGTAATACCTGTTCTAGACAATGTACTTTCAGCATATGGAATACCGAAAGTGATAAAAACTGATAACGGCAGTCCTTTTAATTCATATCAATTTAGCGAATATGCCGCTAACTCCTAGATGGCCTAGAGCTAATGCTCAGGCTGAAGCTTTCAACAAGCCACTGATGAAAAATATTAGAGCTGCTGGAGTAGAAAGACAAAACTGGAAGCAATCAATGTATCAGTTTTTAAGACAATATCGAACAACTCCACATACGTCTACAGGAGTATCACCGTTTAAGCTGTTATTTGGAAGAGAACAAAACACAAAATTACCAACTATCCGTAGGAGCAAAATACAAGATATGGATGAACTTGTGCGTCAGAATGATGAAAACACAAAAACTCTCATGAAACACAGAGCCGATATATACAACAAAGCGAAATCAAGCGATATTCAGGTTGGAGATAATGTGCTTATAAAAAACGAATTCAAGGAAAATAAACTAACAACAGCATACAACGAAAGGAACAATGATAACTCTGTCCGATAACATCAAAGACACTACTCGAAATGCATCATTCTTCAAGAAAACATCTCACCGTCCAACAATAGAAGAAAACGAAGAAGACATCACTGAAACAAATATGAACAAACAACAAAATGAAAATACAAATAAAGATAACAGTGTAGAAATTCAAAACCGTCCGAAACGTGAGCGCAGAAAGCCAAAACACCTCGAAGATTTTGTGTGCGCATTAAAAGGGGCACAATAATTTCCTAATCTAATCAGTGAAAATTAATTATATAAATTCAGTCAAATCCAAGGAAGTGTGGGGCATAATAATCCTCTAAATCAATTGTTATCATGAGCGATGTGAAAGTAGTGAGGGGCATAATAATCCCATAATTTAAATCAAAAATAAAATATCTCTTTGAAATGTTTATTCATGTAGTTTTAGTTTTATACGTATATTCTGTAGTTAGTGTAGTCTTAGTTTAGGTGAAGAAAATGACCTTTCAGTATTAAAAATATTCTAGTCATTTAAAGCAATAAAAATATATGCAATAAACTGGTGACAATACTCGATATTTTATAGAGACAACTTTAAAGTGAAATTTTACAAATAAGACCGTATTATATCATAAATTCATATTAGTGAGACAATCATTGAGACAATAATTTTATTTTGAATTTTACATGGTTGTAAATCCAACTTGAGGAGGAATGTAATATCTTGATCGGAATCGACACTCATTATTTTATCTATTATGTTTTGTTATTATTGTTAACTCCCTTTAGATAGTGAATAAATATGGTCATATGAAAGCACATGTCTGAAGCCTTTGTTCCTGCCAAAGACCCCTAGTACAATGGGTTTACACAATATAAACAATACACACAAACATTACACTATGTTAAACTATGTTCCTCGGTGGCAGCGATGTTGGACGAGATCAGAACCTGTTGAACATATGTAGAAATTGTACTCAGTCTTGATAAGCTGAAAGCTTTTTCTATTCAAACTAACCTATCTCATATCGTTTTTGAAATATAAAACAAAATGAATAAAATTACGAAAAATTGACAAATAAAGGGCAGTAGCTCCTCAATCGTAACTACTCGGCCATTTACATTATTTTTTAGTGTAGCGGAAATGGTCTAGTAGCTACGATTGGGGTATTTAGATTTTCTTCAACGTTTCCATGTGGGTCGATCTCGGTTTGCTGAACATTATTGCAATTACAACTCTAAGACGGGTTTTCGGATTTTCTTTTAAATTGCAGGACAGGAAGATCTTGATATGCTGATTACTTTTACTATTTTAAAGATTTTTGATATTTGTGACGGTGTTTTGACTTATTTGCAAAAAACAGCAATTTACCCCTATGTTTTTTAACCAACGGCGGCCATATTGTTTTGGTCTTTTGACAAAGCGAACACAATTGAAACTGCATACCCTGGTGATGCTTCAGGATAAGTTTGGTTACAACCGGTCCAGTGGTTTAAGAAAACATTTTTGAAATTGAAGACAAAAAGTAAAAAATTGCGAAAATTTTACAGAAAAGGGCAATAACTCCAAGACGGGTTTTCGGAATTTCTTCAAAATTGCAGGGCGGGTAGATCTTGCCATGCTGATTATTTTTACCTGGTCATAATTTTGATATTTGTAAATTTTTTTAGTTATTTGCAAAAGGCTGCAATTTACCCCCAGGTCCTATTTTAAGTAACAGCGGCCATGTTGTTTGGTCTTTGGGCTAATCGAACACAATTTTGAAACTGTTTACCTGCTGATTACTCAGGCCAAGTTTGGTTACAATTGGCCCAGTGGTTTCAGAGGAGAAGATCTTTGAAATTGTTGACGGACGACAGACAACGGACGCAAAGTGATGGCAAAAGACCAGGTGAGCTAAAAAGCGGACGAGTTGAAGCATGGTCGAAAGTGATGTATCGAGCCCTAAATGCACAGAGAGGAAATTGTCCAAAGAGTTTCTGTCGGGAATCTAAAATATCCCTAAGATAAAAATACACAGTCGGAGTGGAAACGGAAATAATGATGGTTATTAATTCTTAAAATTTTTAATTTTAATGCAGATTCTAAAACAAATACATGTTTATAAATTTACTTTTCCAGTAGTGCAAAGCAAAATGTCAGTATTTTATTTTTAGATTGAATGTTTAGTTGTTGCTTTTAAGGGCGTAAAGCAAGGGCGTAGGTCGATATAGTGATTAGCAATGTATGTTGTGCAATCAGAAACCTTTTAAAATCAAAATATAAAAGACGTAATTTTTCTTTGATGATCCCCGAACCATTTAATCAATCTATTGCTACATCTTTCAAAACGTTTCCAAAAGCCTTACTCTAGAATTCCAGTGTAAATGCAATTTATCTTTTTTTTGGGTCATATTTGATTCAATAATTGGGTCACATTCGGGAGATAATAGTGCTCCGAAAAAGGCCTTAATACAGGAAGTCAATTTTTATTAAATTCTCACTATTGTCAGGCATGAAAACTCATGGTAATAAATATGCATTGGATTACCACCTACTGAAATGAAAATTTTGTCATTTGTGGCTAATTTGCTGTTCCAGTGTGAAACCTAAGCTGACCTTCGTTGGGCGTGGCCTGTACACTAGCAAGGACAGCATTGTTCTTTTTTATAACAAACACTGCACCAACAGAGTTTGTATCAATATGTGCCTCAATCATATAAAGTCCTGGTTTTCCGACGGTGAACTTTCCTGTCGATATAAAATCATCGATGTTCTCCACACCTACAGATTCTCTTATATTCGAGAATTTTATCACTTCAGAAGCTGCATAGGTTCCATCGTGAGACGCAGAAGTACCACAAGTTGTCATGGCCACTGAAATGTGAAAAGAGAGATATATGCATTTGCGAAAATTATGTATAATATCGTCATGACTAGATTATACTTTAAGTGAATCACAACATCAATGTAAGTGTAAGCAACAACAGAAAATGCCACAGGGAGTGTGAGTTTTCATTGATGAATTTTACACAACATTGCAAGAAGTCATGGACAGTGCACATCAATATGATAGATTGACAGTACTTTGGTATCTTGCTATTGATATAACGCAAAAGCTGGTAGAGAGTTCAAAAAAGTTTCGGATGAGTAAAAGAAACACATTTATAAGCAGCGAGATATGACTCAAAGGAATTAGTATAGGAAGATCATGTAAAAGACAATAATTGGATGTTGTCAGATGAGGTTATAAAAAGAAGAAAAAAGAAATGGTCATTCATTGTTCATGGGTGATACTTCAGTGATATATACAATTACAAATGGAATCTTCCTATTGTGCGCTTTTATAATAAAACTATAGCTGATAACTGAATGAGATTTGTCACATGTAAACAGGAAATGTCTTGGAGGACTCAGAAAAAATACAAAGAGGAATAACTAGATGGTTTTAATATCACGGAGAAGGTAAGGTTTAATATCCCGTAGAAGATACATGAATACCACAATGGGGTCCTATGAACCTTGGACAACTTGGAAGATCTCAACGATGAAAACGAGTGATAATTGAAAAGAGACAGGAAAAAATATTGCTACATAGGGAGAAGAGGCATCAGATTCACAGAAAAACTGTGTTATAATCAAAGAGCAAAAAAAGAAAGAAAAAGCCGTAAATGGCTGTAAAGAAAATGTATTTTAACTCATTTGTCGGAACGGATGGAGAAGAGACAATGAAATGGTGAACCCAGATCACTTGAAAAAGTTCTAAACAGAAAAAGCCAGAATATGACTTTCCAATTACAGAACAACTTGTAGAATAGGTTAACAAGAGTGAGCCATATATATATATATATATCAAATCCTCTCTAGAATATACCCCCTCCCCCGAAACAGGACTCGAATTAAAAATCATATAGAGCCGCCATGAACTAACTATGAGGTATGAGAAGAGTTCATTGTTAAATGTCATAGTGACTTCAAGATTATGAACAGCAATAAAAGCGTGGTTCCATTGCTTAGTTTTACTACGTATTTGAAAGAGATTTTGTATATCATGTGCATTTACTCCATACCCCGCAATTCTTTATACAATTTACAAACAACATGAAATGCGAAGAAAAAAATCTTTTTGGTACTATGTGGATACCTGGAACAATGAAAGAAGTGATTTTTGACATTACCATCGAAATCTGAAATAATTAAAAATTAACATATGAGTGGTCAGTTTACGTTCTATAGTGAGCAAAGTCCAGAAAGCATCATAATAAAAAAGATTGTCATTTTCTTCTGTCTAGTCTTGCACTGACCATTAATTTGTTCCAAAAGCAAGATAAAAATATACATTATAAGAAATACAAATATAGCTATATTTATACGTATGGGCTACATATCTTGGATGTTAAGAAGAGAGTCTCCAATGCAAACATCATATTAAACAAAATTTAGAATGTATGGATGAGAAACAATATCAAAAGGAAAAATGCATTAAACTATACTAATTCGTAAAAACGGTGCTATATATATATTACAAAATATATGGTTATAACACATAGAAACTGAACAAAGAAAGCATCATGCACAGGGACTTTCTCCCCGGCCAAGAAAAATAGTAAGCAAATGTTTTTGTTTGTTTTTTTCCTAAACCGAAAGCAAGTACCTGTGCATCATGACAGAACACTGGAAATGAAGTGAGAAATGACTTTGCACATAAATAAAAGATTACAGCAAAGATATATGCAGAGGTATGAAGTTGATAAGTAACTGTAAAATTGCATTATAAATATCGTATTAATAAGGTACTTAATTTTTGCTTTTTTCAAGTGTATTCTGTTGCCGCGGAAATTACGTACCACGAAATATAATATACAATAAATGATGATAAATAGCGAATATTTCAGCCCGTGAAAATAAAATCACGCAATTTTGAAAGAAATCGCGAAATTTTCGTCCCGCGAAAATAACCGCACTTATACGGTATAAGCAACCAAAAGAAGTAAATCCACGTGCGACAGAACAGATCACGACGGTGCAAAGTATTATAACGATGGCAGATGCTTACCAGCAATCGTAGAAAAACAATTTAAAAGGCCAGAACAATTGTAACGAAAAGGAACAAATGACGACACTTTATGCAGGTCATATATGTGCCTTGAGGACCATAAAAGGCTGAAATAACAAATAGTTTAACATTCGCATGATTTTTACCTATTGCTCTTAATAATTTGTAAAGGTTTCACGGAACCCAGTGTCTCGCTTGCTTACTCCACTGTCATTATATTTTGCTATCAGTAAGTTGCAGTTACTTAGTAGAATTCCAAGAAATAACTGGTCTTTGAGCAATGTTGACAGTTTCAGGAAATTTACCAAAATTGAAATCCAAAAGTTTCTCCCAAAACAGTTGAATATGTTTTGGCCACTTGAAATATATTATTTTATCGCTAAAATAAGTGTTCCAATCATTATTCCTGTGTTGATGTTATGTATATTGAGACCATGGACGCGTGGACATGGACATCGGAATCAGTGACTACAAATTATAGAAATTTACAACTTCATTTAATTCCTTCGTAAACATTTTCACTTACATATCTGACAAGCAGAAATAAATTTTATTATTATGGATGTTTAAACCTGTAATAACAATTCAACCGACCCTCCGAAAAGATACCCAGGCTTGCTTACGTATGTGCTTCATGATAATGCAAAATAGTTACCACATCTACAACACTAATCTTATCCTTTTTAATTTCTAACTTAATATACAGTAAAATTGATTGTTAAACTTAACATGCATTATAAGGTTAAGTTTTAAGTATAAATGTACTCACAAACACAACAAACTTAATATAGTACGGGACTTCTGAGTCGTATTCAACCCGGAATATATTTCTGATACTATACGAAAACCAGAGGCTCCCAGGAGCCTGTATCGCTCACCTGGCTTTCAGTTGCCACAATCAAGGTAAACATTGTAAGTTATACAGTTGATCTGCAGTCTCTCAAACTTTCGTAGCTCTAACACCACCAATATCTTGAACTGTATTTAAAGTCTGATCATGTTTTTCTATATTTCTTTGTTGGGCTTTTTTGACAAAAAACGTTCTTGCTAAGGACCGCTTCCGAGACCAGTTTTGAAGTTGAGACGTCATTTTGTAAATGGCGGTCAACTGACGAACAATTTTCAACATCGGTTTTGAAGTCGCAACATCAATATCTATTTGGAAACCAAATTTCTTTGAAATCTGACAACATTGAATTTTCCCGCCGTTTCCTAGGAGCCTGTATCGCTCACCTGGCTTTCAGTTGCCACAATCAAGGTAAACATTGTAAGTTATACAGTTGATCTGCAGTCTCTCAAGCTTTCGTAGCTCTAACACGACCAATATCTTGAACTGTATTTAAAGTCTGATCATGTTTTTCTATATTTCTTTGTTGGGCTTTTTTGACAAAAAACGTTCTTGCTAAGGACCGCTTTCGACACCAGTTTTGAAGTTGAGACGTCATTTTGTAAATGACGGTCAACTGACGAACAATTTTCAACATCGGTTTTGAAGTCGCAACATCAATATCTATTTGGAAACCAAATTTCATTGAAATCTGACAACATTGAATTTTCCCGCCTATTTTGGCAGCCATTTGAAAATGGCAGTCAACAAACAATTTTCAACACCGGTTTTGAAGCAGTGACATCAATATCCATTTGGATACCAAATTTAATTGAAATCAGATAATGTTGAATTTTCCCGCCTTTTTTGGTGGCCATTTTGAAAATGGAAGTCCACGAATTTTTTACATCGGTTTTGAAGTTGTGACATCATTACCTATTTGGAAACCAAATTTCATTGAAATCGGACGATTTTCCCGCCTTTTTTGGCGGCCATTTTGAAAATGGCGGTGAACGAACTATATAGCCTGGGATCCTGACCCATGCTGACGATCGCGAGGTTGGGACAGGTACGACCAGGCTACGAACTATAGACCCTTTCACGATAACTGCGTTCCTGTGATTTTGAGTGGAAAATGAAAACAGTTCCCGCAAAAATGACGCCGAAGAACAATTAATCCAGACGTCATACATATTATGACGTTGCATTTACCCACTCAAAGGCATACGGGTGCATGTGCAAAATTCAGGAGGATCGCAGTTATCGTGAAAGGGTCTATTTTCAACACCAGTTTTGAAGTCGCCACAGCAGGGGAAACATTTCATCATTTAACACTTAACCTTCATCTTCTATTACTATAGTTTTGGAAATAAAAGACGAAAAATACGAAAATTTTAAAAATTCGGTGAAAAAAGGGCATTAACTCCTACAAGGGTTTATGGATTTATGGGTGGGCGGGCGGGCGAGCGGGCGGGGAAAATGGGATACTGATTTTGTGAAATCAACTCCTCCTACAGTTTTCAACCTACAATTTTGAAACTTCACAAACTGTTTCTATATATGTTGTAGATGTGTATGGAGGGGTATTTCCGCCACCAGAGAAATTCTATGCTGTAAATTTTATCTTCTCTTTTTATTGTTTTCACTTTCCTTATCCATAATTCTGCATTTTCTATATTTTATATTATAGATTCTACGGGATATTAATTTATCATATTTTATATTCTTTCTTTAAATGTTCCTATTTCATCCCGACTTCTGCAGTTTTTATATTTTATATTATTGTTTCTAAAACTCAATTTGTTATATTTAATGTTCTTTCTTTAAATGTTCCCATTTCTATGCTTTGTTCGTCAAGTTCTAAATTCTTCTTTCACGAAATTATATCTACCGTGTTAATTTCGAAAAATTTCATGTTTTATAATTTGAAAGAGAAATGTTCAAAGTAAGTATTCATTGTGCATCATTCTTTAACTTTTATATTTTATCTTTTAACTTTTGTCTTTGTATTTTTG
>MJUU01059731.1:97776-108710 GCA_002080025.1 Modiolus philippinarum | reverse complement strand
CTTTATAATTGTGCTGCCATGGCAGTTCAACATCACTACAAAGCTTGCTTTCATTTGCTCTAGGGATTTAAGAATAAACAAGAGCTGTCGCCGAATGGCAGCCAAATATACCCCCCGCTTATTGAACCCTGAATCGATATGGTAAGTGCAAAAATTAAGTTGGTGTGGGCACAGTACAACTGTGGACACAATACAAGTATGGACACAATGATATAATCTTCAAGAAAGAAATTTTCACAAGGGTTCCAATGAAAACACTCTGTCTAAATCTGACAAATATAAAATTCCCCCTTTTTCAGCCTATTTGACATTTTACACATCTACATATAGTGTTCTTCCTTTGTCTAAAGTTTCATCAAAATCCTTCAAGTGAATTAAGAGTTGTGCGTACAAGGTAACCCTTACATAGGGAATCAATGAAAACTCAAAGTCGAATTATCTCCCCTTCATGGTTTCTGACAATAATTATATTCCTTCATGCACATCTCCATATAGTGTTCTTACTTTGTGTAAAGTTTCATTAAATTCCTTCTAATGGTTTAAGAGGAGTTGCGTTTACGAGGTAACCCATACATGGCGAATCAAAGAAAAGTCAAAGTCGAATTATCTCCCCTTCCTGGTTTCGGACAATAATTATATTCCTTCATGCGCATCTCCATATAGTGTCCTTCCTTTGTGTAAAGTTTCAACAAAATCCTTCAAGTGGTTTAAGAGGAGTTGCGCTTACGAGAAGTGTGGACAGACGGACAGACGGACGGACAGACAGACAGACAGGGCGATTCCTATATACCCCCCAAACTTTGTTTGCGGGGGGTATAAAGACCTGGTAGATATTGAATTTCTTATTAAAATTCCAATGGCACCAATTAATGAGTTAAGTCACAAAAAGCATTAGCAGAACCAGTAGCTATTTGTGACCATCAAATCAAAAATACATGTACCATGAAATTATTAAGTAAAACGATGGCATTTCCATTCTAATGTTAGTGACAAATTACATCAAATTTTCAACATCCAAAAATACAAATGGAGGTGCTTTTAATTTCACTTCTAACCTGTAATTGATACCATAGAAAATTTCAACTTGGCCCAGTGCTGCTTTAGACTGTAGTCTCATGTTTAATGTTTCAAAAACTGGACTAGAATTTCATTATAAATAGATTTTTGCAAATGGACTGTAATTTCATCTGTTCCACTAGTTTCTGCAATAGAAACAGACTCATTTCATGCATTCCTCGATTGGTTTCTGAAAACAGAACTATTTTCATGTGTTCCTTTGGTTTTCAAAACAAGACTGCAATTTGTTATGTTCCTTGGGTTTCTGAAACTGAACTATTATTACATCTTTGTTTATGAATACTAGACTATAATTCACTTTTTTTAATTCTTTAATTGACTGTAATTTCATATGACAGAGCAAGTTCCCTAGATTTCTGAAAAAGACTATAATTTCTACTTTTCCCTTTGGTTTCTGAAAAAAAAAACTAATTTTATTTGTTCCTTTGATTTCTGAAAACTGGACTGTACATAGGGTTTGACTTAAATCTGACTTCACTGACCTTCATACAATCTGACTAACCTTGCAGTTGGCAAAGACGACTCAAAGATGCGATGGAGTGACTTTGTTGCAGCCTGTGGTCTTGTGTAAATGTTGAAAAATTCTGCATTCAAATAATTAATTTCCTTGGGTTAATTTACTTGTTTGTGGACCATATGAGAAAATACTGATAATGTTTTGAATTTCAGTTTCTGTATAGATAGCCATTTCAAAGAAATATGTCTCTTCAGTGCAGCTGAGAATCAAACAATGGAAGAGCATCATGTATATTTGTCTTCTTTACGTCCTGTTGAATGTCTGTTTACTAATATTCTAAGGGAATGTTCTATATTCAGCTTACAACGATCAATGTTCATCATACTTGCAAGGCGCAGTATATTGTTGGAATGATTCAATCTGTCAATGGAAGAATATTGACTTATCAAGACCTTTCCAACATAAATTTTACACGAGGTACTTATTTTGAGTGGCATATTCAAAAAAGTTACCAGTATGTTTGAACCAGTGTATATCCTAGTGTAAAATTTGACCAATACCAGCAAAATATCTGTGATGGTCAGATATGCATTTTCAAATTTATACTCTTGAGCATCAACTATGTATACTCTCTTGTTAACAAGAACATAATTTGAACCAGATTGTATTTCCACAAGTTCCTCAAGTTTTTGGCGACTGGATGGGTTTGTGAGAATGAGACTCTGAATGCATGTAACCACATTACAAATTTCAAGTAAGGAGTTGTAAAGATAATGGTGTATCAGAATGCTAATGGACTAGCTTCCTTTTAGGCATGGCCAAGATAAAAGCAATGACTGCTTGCTCACAAGATTTTTTTTTAATAATTTATTGTCCTGATCAATCTTGCACAACTGTGGTCTTTTCTGACACATAGATACCATCCAGGAACTTTCTGATATCCTTATTCTTTACTGTGGTAGATTGCTGGATAAGTGCAGCTGAAAAATATCAAAATGTATAGTGTTAACAGATATGGATGACTGGGTTTCAGTGGGCAAAAATATTTGTTTTGAGTGTTCCACAGAATCCTTATGGCACTGAAAATACAGTAAAAATCTAGTTTATTCATCTTTAACTAACGAGGTCCAAGAACAGATTAGCAAATGGTTTTTATTTTGAAAGTTTGAATTGTTTTTTTTAGTCTATCCTCTGGTGGAGTCTTTATTTACATCAATTGAAAACCATATGGGAATGACACTGGATATTGGTTCTATCGAAGCGGACGGTTGATATTACTTTTAGCATGAGTGAACGTGAAAAATCGCACTTTTATTATATTTTTTTCTTCATATTTGTGACCAGAAATGTGTTTGCTGATCGATGGGATAAAATTTGAGTTAATAATAACATACAGTGAAGCAAGTAAATAAAAATTAGAGATGAAAACATGTCGCCTAGTGCCGCCAAAAGGTCCCAACAGGATGTTTTTTCTCCATGTCTCAACAACTGGTTATGTAACTTAAATCACGAAAACAAAGTTATGAAAGTGTACGGCGACTTGTAGAATATGCCAGATAAAGACAAGTCGCCATACTCTTTCATAATTTTATTTCTGCAATTTTAGCTACATAACCAAATATTCGGTGTCGTTCCCATACTATGTTGAAGCTTTAGATTAAGTATGCAAGGAATACTAAGCTCATGGGACAAACCATGCAAACAGTTCTTTAATTATTTTTTTCCTGCATTACTACACTGCAATTCTCCAGTGAACCATACAACCTGTTTATTTTTTATTTTGTTTATTAAAGTGCCTTTCATCCCAACCTTGAACAAACATAATGTTAGTTCACTACCAATTAAATGCAAACGTAGTCTGACTCTATGGTTATCTTGACCTCTTATTGACAAGTTATTGACAAAAGCAACATACAAATATCAAATTTTGAAAATATCCCTGCCAAAAGATGTTTGATGATCAAGATAAAAATTTGCTTTGGACCATTAAACTTCACATTATCTGTATTCAGACTGAACTCTTAATGAACCAGAAATTAAATTGTACAAGACTTTCAATACTGTATAATCATTTATTCTCTTATGGATAAAATTACATGAATGTTCTTGGAATTCATATCATATTGGATCCCTAACTAAAGTCGTAGGGATTTAGTTTCATTGACAACTCTTGCCTACCACTCCACAAACATTTATTCTTTTACAGTATATACTGGCTGCAAATACAAGTTAATGTTATACCTGATCTTGAAACCAACTCGATGTCATTTCCTTCCAAGCAGAATTCATCTTTCATACCAGATGCTCTAATAGTTACTCCTTTCAACATGTTTACACGTCTGTTGAATTTTTCTCCTAAAAAGTTTCTAATTTCAACAGCTGCTCCTCCATCAAGGACAACCACGTTGATTGGGAAGTGAGCATATACTGATCTCATTTTGTACAGGTATCCCTGAAAACAATAGTGGTAAAGCTATGAATTGTGATGAAAAAATTTGTAACTGATTCATCAAATGTTCCATGAGGAGGTTTATATAATGCAAACCTTTTACCAGCATGAGTGACTTTTAACACGGAAATAAATCATTTTGATGACTGACTATGCATGAATTTTGACAGAGTTACCTCACTGATGAATTGTGCTTCAGTTTTAACATGTTTTTCACAGTTTTCACACTAATGTGTCATTACTATCGTTGTTCTACTGTAGAAATGTATGTATAGACAGGATTAAAATGGGATAAGTCAAAAACTTGGTAGTGAATATTAGGTGTTTGCATGTTCATGATGTTGTTGTATTTTTTAACTCCCATGTAAATGTATTGTATTTAAATATTTTTCCAGATAATACATGTAATATCTATCAACTGGTATGAAATCTTTCATACTCCTCATCTCAAGTATGGCACATTATCTTCTAGAAATGAAGATTTTAAGTCATAATCAGATTAGCAACTAATTTTCTAACAACATGTCTAAGGGCTTTTCAAGGAAAAAAATGTACAGGGTCTAAGGTACCACCACCATATATTTAATTTCTTTCCTTAGGTATAACCAATAGGTATCATTAAGATTAAACCCCCCACCAACGTAAAAGTAATTTACGTGCGTTCCTTCCCCTATACATTTTTTTCTGGATAAGCCTTAAGTGAAATTTAAATCTTTACTGGTGGTATGGTGTAAGGCAGTGCTAATGCTAAGTGTTTGTTTAATATGTATCATATTATGCTGCCACTTATACTTTTCGACCCTTTTTGATAAGGAAATGTATATATCCGCTTGGCTAAGATCAGGTGGCCATTTGCATTTGAATCATGTTATATATTTAAATATCTTTATTGTTATATGCTACCGGCATAATGTATGACCAATTTCGAAGAGGAGAAACCCAGTTTTCTGGTGATATATAACATTGCATACTTTGCATGATTCAATACAACCTAATTTTTCTGTTGAAGGTGACAAAAATGCATAAATTTGCACTTTTTGATGTTGCAAGATTTTTTTTTCACATTTTGAACTTTCTAAAAATAAACATTTTGCAATTCAGGCATTAAGGTTTACTGTCCTCAAGTGTGGAGTACATTCTGATCTATAAGGTGTTTTTTACGAAATTAAAATATCTCAATTTTCATGAAATTACACCAAAACATTTCTATATACATGTTCGTTATACAAACACAGATAATTGTTAGTCTACATTGAGTGAAATTATCTCTAATGTTACATATAGTGAATACTTTATAAGACTTTTTTACCTTCAAAGAACTATAAACATATTGTAAAAGCTGCATCACATCTTACAAAAACTTAAATGATATATTTTATATGTATTTTACAGATTTGGTGTTTTATGTACAGTCCGTAGCCCCTTTTTCAAACATGGCTGTGCTTAATATAATAATGAAAAGCTGATTTTCTTCTTTTTCATAATTTTGAGACTATCAAGTGGAATAAATATTAGGGAGGGCAAGATTCTACAGTGAGACTGAAAAGAAATATGACAGAAATTAATTTGTCCGTAGCCCCATTTTTAAAACAACATTATTTGTCACAAATAGCAATGATATTATAATGCAAGCCATTTCTCATATAGTAAGCGGTAAATGCAAGATATTAAACCCTAGAAATCTTTAGATTTTTGTAATATTTCTAGTTTTTGGCCAATAAATGTGAATTTTGTAATATTTTGATATCATGTATAAATATTGATAAATCATTCTATGTATGAAAAGAACTACAGTAAAATGAGTTTTTTTTTCTTTAGGATATTCTACTTTCTTCATAGTAATTTGCATTTATTCTTTATATCAATAAGTAAGTTGTCTGAAATGGCCTGAGAAAAATGGGGCTACAGACTGTACAAATAATTAGAGACAGAAAATCCACTCAAACACTTAATGTTCATAAATATTGACCAGATAACAAAATTAGGCAAAGATTATGAGTTTTTAAAAACTTGCATTGTAATATTATGCCTTTAGCAGCTTGTATTCTTTGTTTGAGGATTGTTTTTGCAATGTAGCTGATGATAAAATTTCTTTTTTAATTTTTGGCCTACAATTCTATCATGAAGTACTTTTGGTCCATAATCTATGTTTAAAATGATTTATACATATACTTAAATTTGTACAGTCCGTAGCCCATTAAACAAGATGTGTTTGTGAAACACTATGCCCCCGGCAGCAACCATGTCTACCAATAAAATAGCAATCAATAGAAATTAAGGTTAAATAATAATTTGTACTAAGCTCCATTAGATCTATTCACATACAGAATATCAAACCTCTTGCAATTGTAATTAACGACCTAAAAGCAAAATCTAGATTTTTACCCTTTGACCCCTGTGACCTTGACCTTTGACCTGACCTTAATGAAATTTGCATAATGGTGTTCAACTTTATATGATCAATATACAGGCCAAATATCAAGGTCCTATCACATCTGGTTGGAAAAATATCAGCAATGTTAAAGTTTTCAAATTTTCACTCAGTGACCTTAACCTTTGACCTGACCATATTTTTTTTGTGCATTTGTATTAAGCTTCATTAGATCTATTCATATATAGAATATCAATCCTCTAGCAATTGTAATTAAAGAGCTATAGCAAAATCTATATTTTAACTTTTTTACCTCTGTGACCTTGACCTTTGACCTGACCTTAGTGAAATTTGCATAATGCTGTTCAGTTTCATATGACCAATATACAGGCCAAATATGAAGGTCCTATCACATCTGGTTGAAAAGATATAGGCAATGTTAAAGTTTTTGTTCAAGTTTTCAATTTTGCACTCGGTGGCCTTGACCTTTGACCTGACCCAAATTTTTTTGGTGGATTTGTATAAAGCTCCATTAGATCTATTCACATATAGAATATCAAGCCTCTAGCAATTGTAATTAACGAGCTATAGCAAAATCTAGATTTTGACCTTTTGACCTCTGTGACCTTGACCTTTGACCTGACCTTAGTGAAATTTGCATAATAATGTTCAGCTTCACATGATCAATACACATACCAAATATGAAGGTCCTACAACATCTGGTTTAAAAGTTATGAGCCAGGTTAAAGTTGCGGACAGACAGACATACAGACAGACAGACAGGACAAGAACAATATGCCCCCGATCTAAAGATCCGGGGGCATAAAAATTGAGCTGAAAATATGATTACTTCAAAAGTTTTCCATCTATTCACACCAAATTTTGAATATAACTACTCTCATATAGCATCTTCTGATTCATAGATACATTGAGAAGATCTGTCCAACATGAATGCTGTAAATTTAAGTAAAATAGTCTGTTACATTGCGAAAAATATCAAATATTCTACAAAGTCTGCAGTTATAATATATTACCGGTACTTTTGTCATTCACCCAACATGTAAATTATTTTTCATTTTAAATTGTTCGAAGACTTAATAATTTAATTGTGACCTTTTTGACCAATTAAACTTGTTAAACTTGCATGTTATGCCATGTTATGTACAGTCCGTAGCCCACCTTAGGTACTATCATAAATATGCTATAACTTTTTAAATACTTGACAGAAATTCATGATTTTTTCAGAGATGATGGTCAACAGGTGTAGTATCACACAAAAAATGTTTTGATCATGATTCATGAAGTTAGTTGGCCACCTGATCTTGGCCAAGCCGATATGCAGAGTCTCCACTGAAGAGGTTATTCCAAACATGCATCATATTTTTCTATGTACAATTTTTGTAACTTTCACCTCTGACACTTAATTTTAAATTGTTACTTGATTTGATATATGATTTCGATAGGCAAGTACACATATTTAATGCTTTGTAATTATTACTTTGATTTTACATTGGTCAATAAATGATCCCCTTTTCTGTCAAATGTTAAACCAATGATAATTTTGTATAAATTCCCAGAATAAATCATGGTTTTGTTGTTTTATCATTGGCGGATCCGGGGGGGGATTGGAACCCCCCCTTTTTTTGGACAATCATGTATTTTTTAACTATAAAAATACCCTAAAATTTTTCGTGCCTCGCTCTGCTCGGCCAAATTTCATTTCTTATTGGAACCCCCCTTTTCAAATTGTCTGGATCCGTGCCTGTTTATACTAAATACAGTCGAACTTTGATGGCTCGAACAACCAAGGGACCGAANAAAAAAAAAAAAAAAAACAAGTGTGGACCCAAATTGATGTCTCGCCCGTCCCTTCATAATCGCAAAATTGATGCGAATTTTTAAAGTGACTAAATCAGAAAACTTAACATATTCGCTAGACTGTGAAATTCGGGTAAGTGACAAAAGCTATAGAGCAGACTGTCATGAATCACCCATAAAGAGCCATGCAGAGCACAGCATGATAGGACCGCAGCACGTCCACCACTGAAATTTGAACAAGTGTAAACTAAAATTAATGTGGACACAGTAATTTGCTGGACACAATAAGGACCTTGTCACAGAAAATAACTGGACACAAACTAGTGAAAATAAAAATTTGCTCTTTTAATCCCTTATTATTGCTGCGGTCAAGCAAGTGGCAAAACTTTCAATTTACCGACATTAGAATTTAAACTCCCACGCTCTCAAGCTTTCACACTAACCGTCGTACAAAGACAACATTGTATACATTTGTCAGGTTTTCACGTCTGATATATCTACAGTGTAGACATTTAACATCGATGAATCTAACACATTGTGTAAGCTTGGGGTGTTAATCTTGACTTCATTACATTCAAAGTTTTGCCACTTCCTTAACCGCGGCAATACTAGGATATTGTAAGAGCTAAGAAATTCTGTTGACTACCATCAAGAGAAATCCAAAGTAAAAACTCGGGTTGAAATCCAAAGAAAAATAAAGACTTCACATATTTTGAAGTATTGCAATCATTATAGCTTGGAAACCAAAGAGCAATGCAAAATATACTGCCATATCACTGAAAGCTTAAAATAACAACAATCCAAAGATAAAAATCCCATCAAAATATAATGAAAAACAAAGACTTCACATATTTCTAATGATTGCAATTTTGACCTCTTTGACCCCTTATAGCTCGGAAACAGTAAGAGCTACATCAAATCTGTTGACGTACACCTGAAAGCTTACATTGAGAGGAATCCAAAGAAAAAAATCCCATCAAAATCTGATGTAAAATAAAGATTTTACATCTTTCTAAAAATTGCAATTTTGGCCCTTTTGACCCCTAATAGCTTGGAAACGGTAAGAGCTACGCCAAATCTGTCGACATAATACTTAAAGCCTACATTGAGAGGAATCTAAAGAAAAAATTCCCATTGAAATTGGATGAAAAATAAAAATTTTATGTAATCCTTATGTTTTCCATTTTTGCCCCGTTGGGCCCCTCATAGCTTGGAAAAGGAACAAGTTATCAAAAATCTAATGGTGCAGCGCTATGTTAATTTTTCAAAAGGAATCCACTGCAAAAACTGCATCAAAATCGGACTAAATTTAAAAAAAATAAATTTTTGAAATTGCCCCCCTTCGAGCCCATTTATCTCGTGAACAGTACATGCCACATGAAATCTGTTTTGCATACTACTGATTGGAAATTTCCTCAGGAAGACACTGAAAGAAACCCCATCAAAATCCGATAAATAATAAAGTTTCTACAGTCAAATATGTTAAAACATAAAATTTAACCCTTTTTGGCCCCTTTTTCCAAAAAGAGTGGGGCACAATGACCAAAACTAAGCCAAGCCTTCCTTTTGTGCCAAGGAACATTGTGTTAAAATTTCATAAGGATTGGTCCACTGAAACTAAAGTTATTGACCAAAAACAAAAGTGTTTACAGACAACGACGACGCCGCTGACAGCACCATACCATTATACGACTGCAAAAATTTTTGCGGTCGTATAAAAACGAAAATATCAGTGACCTACCACTGATAGATACTCAAAAACCAAACATGTTCATTAGACTGTATAAATCAGGTCAAGGGCTAAAGCCAAACAGGAGGCTGTCATGTTCCATTTAAGACAAACCCAAATACCAAATATTATTGACATTACATTACTAGATACTGGGAAACTTAACATGATCACTGGACCGTGAAATTGAGGTCACAAACAAAAGCAATATAGCAGACTGTTATGTACTACCCAAGACCAACCGATATACCAAATATCATTAACCTACCACTTATAGTTACTGAGAAAATGACTTTATCACAAAAACTTAACATGCTCAGTAGACCCGTGAAATTGAGGTCAAGGACAAAAGCCATATGACAGACTGTCATGTACTATCGAATACCAACCTACATACCAAATATCATTGACCTACCACTTATAGTTACTGAGAAACTAAACTAAGCACAAAAACTTAACATGTTCATTGGACCCTGAAATTGAGGTCACAGACAAAAACCATATAGCAGACTGTCATGTACTACTCAAGACCAACCTATATACCAAATATCATTAACCTACCACTTATAGTTACTGAGAAAATGACCTAATCACAAAAACTTAACATGAAAGTTTACGCCGCCGCCATACTTTGTACGCATATGTCTCGCTTTCCGCGCCTTTCGTCGCGGGCGAGACAAAAACCGGGGTGTTCGAGCTATCGAGGTCTAAATGTGTTTCAATTCGAACATAGGGTCTAGAAACCAGAGGCTCCCAGGAGCCTGTATCGCTCACCTGGCTTTCAGTTGCCACAATCAAGGTAACATTGCAAGTTATACAGTTGATCTTTAGTTTCTCAAACTTTCGTAGCTCAAACACCTCCAATATTTTGAACTGTTTTTTTTAGTCTGATCATGTTTTACTATATTTCTTTTTTGGGCTGTTTTGACAAAAAACTTTCTTGCTAAAGACCACTTTCAAACCAGTTTTGAAGCTGAGACGTCATTTTGTAAATGGCAGTCAACAAACAATTTTCAACATCGGTTTTGAAGTC
>MJUU01059731.1:0-84653 GCA_002080025.1 Modiolus philippinarum | reverse complement strand
CCCCCCCCCTTCTCAACACACACACACAATCCGGTAAATGTACAGTATCTAAATCGACGACAATGCCATACAAATCGCAATATTGTAGTGTATTTATTTCAATGCTTTAAGTATTCACTCAATTAAACTTTAGTTCAAATCTTTCTAGTATAATTTTTGGCTCCACATTCTTTCCTGTTGAAAACTCTACATAAAAAGACGCCTTTTATCTAACTTTGCAAGAACATGGACCGATCTATCGGCTTCCTAACCGGGTGGGGTGGGGGGGGATTTCAACGGAATTCTACAAAAAACTGGTCCAGTGAATTTTGTCAATGTCTCTTATTTTTTGGCTAAATAATGCATGAAATTTTCAAGTTTTTTTTCAAAAAGGAGGATCCGATCTCTGCACCCGGCCTCTCAAAGCGAAAGTATATTTCTCCTACCATTACAAAATCAAAAATAGGGAAATCGTTGAAATATATACGTATAATCGGAATAAAATATAACACTGGTTACTTTATAATACCGATCCATCAATACTGATCAATCAATGAAAAGTGTACACGTATTAAATCACGTGCTAATTGCACGTTGTTACTACCGAGCTGTCATTCATGTAAAAAATAATCAGCACTGTCGGTAAAACGGTTTTCATTGGTCATATAGACCCTTTCACGATAACTGCGGTCCTGAAGTTGACACATGCGCTCATAAGGCTTTGAGTGGGTAAAAAGCAACGTCACAATATACGTGACGTCTTGTTTGATTGTTCTCCGACGTCATTTTAGCGGGAATTGTTGTTAACCCACTCACAAAATCACAGGAACGCAGTTATCGTGAAAGGGTCTATTACAAATCATATATAGCACCGCCTTACTCATTAAAATATTTATTGCACTCAAACGCTAACGCGTTTTCGTGCTTTAAATATTTTAATTCGTAAAACCGGTGCTATATATATTACTTGGTCCTTACGGAGAATCCGTGTTAAGTGCAGAAGTTAAGTCACGTGACCTGTGATCTTACGGCGAAAACTATAGACCCCCCACCCCTGGGGATATCAACGATAACGTCTTCTGGCCATCCACTACTTATCATGAGTCTTTAACGAGTCCGTATGTTTTACTTACTTAAGATCTATTAATCTTAAAATACATCCATGTTTGTTAAAATTTTACCTCTGTGCTCTCTACTTCCATCTTCTCCGCCATCATGTTCTTGCTTTGAGACCATGTGATATATTTCCCGCGGTTTTTTGTTCGCTTTGATTATGTTTACATGTTGAGAAAATCTTCTTTCCGAACAACTTTATTACAGTAGAAAAGTTGAGAAACAACTCAACAACTTCACTTTTCGGATGCTTACTTGTCTTAACAACAAACCAAGTAAACTTGTTTCAAGTAATAAAAATGTATTTATAACTCAGCATGAAGTTTACTTGTTGACATAAACAACTTTATGACAGTAGGAAAATTGAGAAACAACTCAACAACTTCACTTTTCGGATGCTTACTTGTCTAAACAACATAAAAAGTGAACTTGTGTAATGTGATAAAAATGCATTAATAACTCAACAAGTATAATACACAAAGTTTACTTGTCGACATATAATACGTCTTTTCGACTTTTTTCATGTCATCAAAATGAAATATTAACTCAACAACTGGTGACTAATACAAGCTTCCATACATCAGAGTGTTTTCAAATGTTATTGTAATCATGTTCATGTTTAACCATTAATGCTTGTATTTTTGTTCATATTTTATGTTACATGTTGCGTTTTGATATTCAAGTTCTCATGAATGTGGTTTATCTATAATGTTTTATATATTATGATCTTGATATTTGTCTTTTGTTTTTGTGTAAATATTCATATCAATGACTCTATGTTGTCCTAATGTTTGTCAATTCATTGGAGATTTCAAGTTATGTTTCAGTTTTATCATTAAAGTTCATATGAATGTCGTTTAATTTTGATATTTCAATGTTTCTGATTATATTTTTGTTCATATCAGTGTTAATATTCATATGTTTTATATCACTTTATAGTCATACTTAGCGTTGGGTGTATGATTTGGTATTAATATTCGTATCAATGTTCATATGTTTACATATCTTGCGTCAGTTTATGTTGATGTTTCAATGTTTCTGTTCGTATTTGGTGTTTACATTCATATGTTGTACCATTTAATGTTGGTCTTTTAACATTTATGCTTGTATTTGATGTTCACATTCACATGTTTTAATAGTTTGTATAACTTTATGTTGATCTTTTTGTTTCATAGTTTGTGTTTCATATCATTCTTGCAGATAAAGTTCATATGTTTACATATTTTTGTTCATATCAGTGTTAATGTTCATATATTGTATATCACTTTATAGTCATACTTAGCGTTAGGTTTATGATTTGGTGTTCATATGCGTATGTTGTATTATGTAATGTTGATGTTTCAATGTTTCTGTTCGTATTTGGTGTTTACATTCATTTGTTGTATCATTTAATGTCGATCTTTGTGTGTATTGTTCATTTTATCGTCAGAATCTATTTGTTTTCATTGTTTGTATCAATTCATGTTGGTGTTTATGTTTGTATTTATAGTCCATATTGTCTTCGGTATCTATTTGTTTTCATAGTCTGTGTTTCATATCATTCTTGCAGATAAAGTTCGTATGTTTACATATTTTTGTTCATTCATAGTCATAGCTAACGTATCTTGTTATGTTTTCATTTAACAGTTCATATCATTATATTGTCGTGTTTTGTTATATTTGGTTTCATTCTTAGTTGTGTCATTAGTCATATTTAATGTTTCAGGTTGTATTTCTGTGTCAAAGTTTGCATTTATTTTCATAATTTGTTGTATTTGTTTTCATTATTTGTTGTATCTGTGGTCACATTTAACGTTTTATGTTATGTTTTTCATGGAACAGTTCATATCAATGTCATTATGTTGTCGTTTATTGTTGTTTTTGTGTTCATACTTGACGTTATGTGTCGTGTTTTGGTGTTAACATTCGTGTCAACGTTCATATGTTTACATATCTTCTGTCAGTTTATGTTGATAGTTTAAAGTTTCTGTTTGTATTTGGTGTTCATTTTGTCGTCAGTATCTATTTGTTTTCATAGTTTGGGTCAGTTTATTGTCATAGCTGACGTTATGTTTATATTTTTGGGTATACATCAGTGTTAGTATTATACATGTTTTAATATCACTTTATAGTCTTATTAAATTATGCTTATGATTTGGTGTTAATATTCGTATCAATGTTCATATGTTTACATATCCTGTGTCAATTCATTGTCATAGTTGACGTTATTTCATTGTTGAGCTTACATTAATGTTGTTAAGTTATCATGTTCTGTTGTGTTTGTGTTCAATTTCATGTTGTATCACTTCATATTTATCCTTATGTTCGTATTTGTAGTTCATATTGTTTCAATATCTATTTGTGTTCATAGTTAATGTCAGTTGATAGTCATAGCTGACGTTATGCTTCCGCTTTTAGTATTTCATTTCACATTAGTTTTCATATTATCTTCAGTATCAATTTGTTTTTATAGTACAGTATCACTTAACGTTTATTTCGTTTTCTACTTGTTATCATTCATAACTTAATATGTTTATATGTTATGTGTTCATAGTCATGAATGGTCTTATGTTCATATCAATATCATTGATGTGTTGTGTCAGTTCATAGTCATAGTTGACGTTTCATTATGTGTTTTCAATGAACTATGATATCAGTATGGTTAGAATAACAGATCTGATAAGACTAGGGTTAAGTTATGAAAACTGATTATGTCCAGAGATGCCTTAGACTTAGCTGTGGTTTATAAAGCCCAAGGTTAGGGGTATGGGTAATGTTATACATTATTAGAGAATAGGGAATGATAACAGTTCAGTTTAGTTTAGGGTTACTTTTGTTAGGGTAAAACTATTGGGGATGATACCATTATTAACGTTAGTGTTTGTTTGAAAACTTTAGGTTAGGTTATCATTAATTCATAGATAAAATGATTTTCAAGTGTAAGATCAGTATTATTTAAATCTATTGGGTTCAGATTACATATATCTTATTGATAAGTGATAAGGTTATAATCATCGATGTTAAGGTTATGGTTTTATAAGGTTGAGTTAGGGTAAAGTAGTTCAGGTTGGAAAAAATTAATCATAAGGCAACGGCAGTAGAATACCGAAGGAACAAAGCACAAGATTACACAAATCAAAGTCCAGAGACAAGGCAAAAGCAAGAACACCAAAAGACGGAAGACCAAAGACACCACATGCCTTCAAAACACTCGAACGTTAGATATACAACACAAAAAACTAAAGCACTTACAGTGTGAACTCTCAATAAACAAGAGTGACATAAGGTGCCCCGGAAGGGTAAGCATGTCCTGCTCTGTGCACAGCACCCGTCACACTGTCAGTGGGTCAATTCAGGGTAAAGTCGAAACCGGTAATGTCAATCAGGGAAGACGCAAATCTAGCTGAAAATGTCAGTTTTTATTTGTGACACTAACATTTCATATCTATCTATGATGTCGTGGTGACGGCCATAGAATTTCTGAAGGGACGAAAGTAACAAAGGCTGAACATATCCCTGACTCAGCAGTTTTTGTGACAGTGCTTTTGCTCTTTCCACAAAGTCACTGTATGTACTGCACGCTCTACAGTAACGAATTAATTGTGAAATATATACTCCATATGCTGGGGATGCAGGTATATTGCTGCAGAGAAAGGGAAAGTTGTTGGGATATTTAATTTTAGCAAAAATAGAAATAACATTAAAATAAATAAATAAAATAAATAATTATAAATATTGGTAATAATAATAAATAAAATAATAATAAAAGAAAAAAATATAATAAATAAATATAATAATGAAAAATAATCAATAAATATTGTAAATATATGTTATGATAATAAATAAATATATAATAAAAATAATCATAAAGTTAATTAAAAAACGAATGAAATAAATTAAAAGTGATAAATATTGAATAAATAATAAAAATAATAATAAATAAAATCAATAATTAATAATATAAATAAATTAAATAAAGAAAATTAAACCAATAATTGAATAGAAAATAAGAAAAGAAATAAAATAATATAATTAATAAATATAATAATAACAATAATCAACAAAAATAAAAGAATATTAATAATGATAAAAAATAAATTGTAATAATGGAATAATAACATTTAAAAAGGGAAAAAAGATAATAATAAAAATAATAAATAAAATAAATTAATAATAAATAGTTATTTAAGAATATAAATAAATCAAATAATATAAAATGATAAAAAGTAAATCAATATAAAATAAATGAATAATGATATTATAATAGATAAAATAATAAATAATAATAAGAAATAAAAGTTGTCATAGCAACTTAGGTTAGGGTTGAAAAAAGAAAGTTTAAGAGTATCATTGGATAAAAGCAGAAGTAACTATTAAAAAGGGGTACAGAAGGAATAACAAAAAAGATAGTTAGGGTTAGTCACGACCAAAACGCAACAAAAATCAGGAAACGAATGTATAAGGACTTAAGGAACACAACATAATGCATACAAACACCAAATGACTAGAGTTATACATAGGGATTAGGGTTATATACATTATGGTTAAGGTTGGATTGGTTAGGGGTTAGGGTAAATCATGGTATATCTGAACATAAACAACATTACATAACAAAAAAAGATAGGTTTAGTGCGAGGATAAGTGTAAGGTTAGGGTTAGGGTTAGCATGAGATCAAAGATAAAACCAATAAAACAACTTTGAATTGAGGTAGGGCGAGACTAATAAAAGAACCTTGAATTGAGGTAGGGCGAGACTAATAAAAGAACCTTGAACTGAGGTATGGTGAGACTGATAAAAGAACCTTGAACTGAGGTAGGGTGAGACTGACATTTGCCAATAGCTTCATAAATGAAGGCATCTTAAACAGAAGAAGGGTGAAGCCAAAGACAAGGCATACGTGTTGAGACCAAAGGTCAGCGACATACTAAATATGGCACGTTCGTTACACTTCTCGGTTTCGGAGCGGAAACGTTCTTCGGAACCGGAATCGGGAGGGAAAAAATGAATAGCCCTAAAATATTTAACAAAGAATGCACTACGGAAAAATAGTCTATACAGCCCCACTATACTACTCACTGTTAATGGAACAATTTGAGAAAAAAAATTGAAAATCCAAATGTAAAATATTTTCCTAGGGTTTTCCTTCAATTTGCATACTATGTTTATAGGCCTTTAAATATATGAAAATATAATTGGTTGATTGATTGAAAATTGTTTAACGTCTACTCAGCAATATTTCAGCTATATCAAGACGAGAACAAGTTTGTTAATAAATAATCACTTTGGGGTATGGAAAGGGCCATGGAACGGGAAATTCTGACTGCCACTGGATAAGTAGGGTGAAATCGTCAAGGGCGGGGAATTTAGCCATGTAGCCGATCACCTACGGACCACCCCAAAAAGAGCTTGCTACAAGGGTTCTTTAACGTGCAGGAAGCGTGGCGTTTCTTCCAACACGTGGACCTGAGTTAACATCCCATCCGAAAGATGGGTTGTGTATTTATTAATCCCGCACAACCACGGAATGGGTCCTATTTCTATATCCCGGGACCCTCGGGGTCAGCCTCCGTTTAGCAGGGGTCACACCCCGCAAGCCGGAGATACTAGGTCCTATTTCTATATCCCGGAGTTCCCTCGGGGTCCTCTGTTAGGAAGACTCATACTCCAAGCTCAGAGGATGCTGCGGGCAAATATAATTGGAAGTTGATTAAATTTTATACATTGTCTATTTCATGCATTTTAAAGTGACCAATGACCAAGAAAATATGATCTATGGAAAAAAAAATTAACACTGTTTGAATGGATAAAACCCGCGGATATCGAATGCTTCTGAAATCTGACACTCATACTCCCTTAAAATAGAAACTTATTCGAACTAGTAATACAGATATGTAACAGGAGTAAGATTTGATTTGATAGAAGAACTGAGAAGTTGCAGCTTGATTAAAGAAAGAACTAGATAAGTATGGGCATCGAAATTTGAACCATGATGCATTAAAGTCTTTCTTCGCTCCAAATTTATACCAGCTTATTCTATGATTGAAATTAAAATTGGTCATAATTTCCAGTTAGCGTTTTATTGAATCAGCGAAATTTCTTCCTTTTTAGCCTACCTGAGCCAAAGGGTCAGTGTGAGCTATTGCCATCAATTGGCGTCCGTCGACCGTCCGTCCGTCGTCCGTTAACTTTTCACATTTTCGTCTTCTCCTCTGAAACCACTGAAACAAATTCAACCAAACTTTACAGGAATGAATAATGGAAGGTTGTCGTTTACAAAGATTATTATTCTTATTCCGATTCAATAAATAACAAGGCCACCAACACGGAACATATTTAGGCATTGGACGCTATGGGAAAAATCACCTTTTTATCTTCTCCTCTGAACCCATTGAATCAAATTCAACCAAACTTTACAGGAATAATATACTTAAGGTACTTAACAAATATTGCCAACTTCGTTCCGATCCGATAAAAAAACATGGCCGCCAGCACAGAACATAGTTTAACATTGGACCCTATAGGAAAATCACATTTTCATCTTCTTCTCTGAAACCACTGAAGCAAATTCAACCTAACTTGACGGGAATAATGAACTAAAGGTATTTAACAAAAAGTGCTAATTTCCTTCCGATTCGATAAAAACATGGCAACCAGCAAGGAACATATCTTGACATTGAACCTTATGGGAAATTTTATTTTCATCTTCTCCTCTAAATCACTGAAGCAAATTAAACCAAACCTGACAGGAATGACGCACTTGAGGTCCTTTACGACAATGGCTCATTGTGTTCCGATAAAGAAAAAACCTGGCCGCCAGCGCGGAGCGTAGGTTTAACATTGGACCCTCTGGCAAACAATCACATCTTCATCTTCTTCTCTGCAATCGCTGAGGCAAATTAAACGAAACTTTACAGAAATAATGTACTAAAGGCCCTTTACAAAGATTGCTAATTTCGTTCCTATCCGACAAAAACATGTCTGCCAGCACAGAACATAGTTAAACATTGGCCCCATCTTCTTCTCTGAAACTGCTGAAGCAAATTTATTCTTACTAGACAGGAATGACGTATGGACGATCCTTTACAAAGATTGCTCATTTGTTTTTCGTTCGTAAAACATGGCCACCAGCGCGGAACTTAGGTTTTACATTGGACTCTATGGCAAAAATAACATTTTCATCTTCTCCTCTTAAATCACATGTACAAATTTAACAAGTTGTACTAAAGGTCCTTTACAAAGATTGCTCATATCGTTATGACTTACAAAAAAATTACCGACAACACGGAAATATTTTAACATTAGACCTGTTGGAAAATTACATTTTCAGCAAAACCTTACAAGAATGATGTACAGAAGGTGTTTTACAAAAATTACTCATTTCATTTCGATCTGACAAAAAACATGCCAGCAAGGAACATACTTTAATATTGGGGCTTATGAATAAAATCATTCTTTTCATCATCTTCTCTGAAACTTTTCAAGCAAATTTAACTTGCTTGCATTGGAATGATGTATAGAAGGTCCTTTGCAAAGATTACTAATTTCAATAGGAACAGAAAAAAAACACGGTTGCTAATGAAAAACATAGCCAAACATAAGACCCCATTGTAAAAACATCATTGGTCTTGCATGGCATAGCAACATTTTGCCAGGTGAGCATTACAGGCTCAGTCTGTGATCCTGTACATTTTTAGTTCAGAACTATCGAGCATCAGCATCTTGAAGCATGCACGCTCTCATATTTATTAGTATTTCCGGCGAGTAAAGAAAGCCCGGTATAACTACTCTAAGGATAATTTATATTGTAAAGTGCTAAAAAGGATAAAAAAACAAGTGTGACACACTGCAATATGCCAATTATAAGCATACGAGAAAATACCAAATGGAACTCGAAAATACTTATCTTAAATGTCTCGCATAAAACATTCATACAAACCAAACAAAATCCTCAGAAATGCGGAAACCGTCACTGCGGAGAATCCTAAAAGTGGATGGTTATTCATAATTTTCTGATAGCGCCTGCTAAACTAATCAATTGTTTTCGTTCAACTGACTTTCGTTTCCTTAACTAGACATCCCGGGTTGTAACGTATTCATTGATGATTGCATCTCCTCAGAAAGACAATCATCGCACCAAATGTCAACACTGGAATACATCTATTCACAATGGATATCTGCTCAAAGTAATTGTTGGCGACGATTTCTTTATATTTTTGTATTATTATTTCTTCTTTTTTTTGCTGCAAGACTTATGATTTGCATTTTGTATGCACTGAATATCTGTATATAATATTTGATCAGATTGGAAAATAAGTCAATATGCATCATTAGTCTTCTCAGGTCTTGCTATTCTACAGAGATTTGAAAACATATACACCATTTTTAAACTTAAATCAATAGTAAGAATATGTTTTCAAGAGTTAAAGAGGATGGGATAAATAATCAGGTCTTTCCTACGAAATTGAGTCCGTAAAAAGATTCCGCGGGCAAGAGATGCATGCTCTTTATATATTTCCGTAATGATGTTTTTGAGAGAATTTCTGATATAAATTCACCATCATGCTTTCAAATTTTGCCATTTTATTTTTTTAAATTTCCATTATTAATGATATCTTGTTTATAGTGCCAACATCTCACTATTTATTATGCAATTTTTTCATGCATTTGACTCAATGAGGGCTTGGTGGGTGTCCTGTAGTTGCTTATATGTTGTAGATAATTAAAAGTGACAACACAAGACCGAAGTAAGTAGAAGGAGAGACCAATGCACAAGCCGTCATATTCCCGACTTGGAACGGGCATTTTTATAAACAAAATGGTGGGCTAAACCAGGTATATTGATGCATAAACCTCCCGCTAATATGACGACTAACTATAGCTTCTATGTGCCCAGATTGTATTAAATGTGAAAGCCATAATATTGTCAAAAGATATATAATTTCCTTGTATCATCATTCAGGTAAAATGTGTTCTAACTAAAGAATAGTTTCTATTAGCATTCTTTTTCAGGCAACGAAATACAGTGATTGTTAGAACACAAGTTAATTATATGTTTGTTGACGATCCCGTCTCAATGAATGATGAGAAACATTGATGCAGAGCTGTCGGCAACTTGCAATTAAGGGAGTACGAGTGTCAAAAATTTTGTAATTAGAATTAAAATTGTGACCTTTTGTTTTGAAGAACTTCAATTGCTAATAGAACAACATGAGCAAACATTTTTGAAAATCCATGGAGGAATTTTTTAGATAAGTGACGTCAAAATTTTGGCGGGAAACAATTCTTTCTACAGTTTTCCTTCAATTTCCATTACCTGTTTATATGTCTTAAAATACATGAAAATATAATTGAAAGTATATAAAATTTTGTACATTGTCTATTTTATGCATTCTTAAGTGACCTATGAACAAGAAAATATGATACATGTGTCAAAAAATTTAACCCTGTTTATATGAATAAGACCTGAGGATATCGAATACTTCTGAAATCTGACGCTCATACTCCCATTTTTGCCGCTCAATCCGGTGCTGAGGGCCGTTTTGAACTAACTTCTATTAATGAAGTATAAGCAAAGCTCATTGCTTGGTTTTACCATTTGTTGATACTTTATTCCATGTGCATTTACTTCATTTCCTTTCATTGTGTATTCAGTATTTTTGGAAAATTATTTGTTGTGATTTTTTATAGTTATTCGTTATTGTAGGTTTATTCTTGTATTCTTTGTGTTCTTTTGTAATTGTTTTGTGCATTATAATTTAGTTATTTCACTACAATGAAGGGATATAGAGTAAATCCATATGAGACAAAGTCTCTACAAATACATGGAAAAAACAAGAAATTTAAGAACGTTGTTATGGTTGCTCTTCTTCCTGAAGTTTCATGTCTTGATATTTTTTTATTGTTTCTTTGATGTTGTGTTTCGATTTACTTTACTTGTTGTCGGTGTATGTTCAACGAACGCAGAAAAAATCACATCGTTTTAAAAACAAATTGTTCAAAAGTATGAAAATCAAATAATTATGCATTCATCTCATACCTATTTTTGTATACAATAAAACATCCACATTTTAAATTTGATAATTTAGTTTAATGTAAATTGCTATTATTTACATAATCTTAACAACCGTTATACATGTATGTGTACCGGTAAGAAATATCTGTGACCCAGTTTTTACACTGATTTTGTCACGCACGTTTAAATGAACAACTGTTGTGCATGAACTCTCCTGCCATTTTGTATCTGCTGATGCGTAGCACATACGTATGATTCTTTCATTCAGATCTACATTGAAGGTGTTTCCAGACCCACTTTCTACCAAGTTTACAGTAATCAGATATAATCCTTCCTGCTCACATGTAAATATTCCGGTACTTGTGAATGATGATTTATCTTGAATACCGTAACTGTTGTATATACGCTGGAATTTCATAACTAAACCACTATCCAGACTAGGAGAATCGTTGTTACAAGCTGTCATTGCAACTTTAATAAAACAAACAGTAATTAATAATGCAGTGAAAAACACAATTTAACTCATTAAATATTTTCGTAAATGTCTATTATTTTGATATAGTAAGTGTTGTTTAGGCATGCAATGAAAATATTTCTACCTTGCCAATGTATACTCTCTCAAAAAGAAACGCAACTTAGCAAATAATGACATTTCATTAAGCAAGTTTCAGTCATTTTTTATCATATGAATATAAGACAGGTAAAAAAATGACATTAGGCAGAACTACTGTTAAAAGGTCACTCATGTCACAAATGACTTTTCACAGAACCGTCAGTAATAACGGTCTACCCCCTTAAAACCCGGGCTTAACCTTATGTCAAGATTCTTCACGGTGAAATTTGAAACCCGGGCTTAACCTTATGTCAAGATTCATTTGAAAATGATCCGTCCACTAGAAACAAAGTTATGCAGGCCACATACGCCGACGCCGACGACTGCGCCATACCATAATACGACCGCAAAAATTGTTGCGGACATATAAAAAGTCTGCAATTCATTTAATTTGAAAGGACAAACCATATAAAGCGCTTGTTAAAATCTTGATTTGAGGGATAAAATAAATTTAAAAACAAACTAGTTAATTATTTAAACTAGCAAAACAATGTGAGCAAGGGGTTGAGGACCTGATACCACCGTTTTCTCTCATCGATAACAGAAATAAATAATTTTCTGCAAAAAAAAATCTAATCTGTTCTGATAAAATAATCCATAGTAAAACTAAATCAATAATACCGTCGGCGTGGTTCCAAAATGTCGTAAGTTCAAAATTTTTTTTTCGCTTTTAGGAATCACTGATACTGAATACATATTGTGTCAAAAATGGTATATCTGCGCCAATCAGAACCACAAAAATTTAGCTTGTGATATTTTTTGGAGATTTTGATTTGATAATATTTTTTCTTCCAAAACGTCGTATATCCAACAAGATATCAGAACAATTTTCTTAGGGTGAGGTTATTAATATTCCTTCTATAATTATATTTGGAATACAATATAAACAGATGTAACAATCAAATATTAACATTATTATTTCATAAATTCATCATTCAAAGCAAACAAATTGATAGTCGACAGATTCATGGAGGAAACCCTTTATTAAAAGATAATAGAAAACAATTAAACAATGAAAATTTTGTATAATGGTTGGATTTTATATAGTTAATATTCCAAATTGATTGTATACATCATGTACACCACATTTTATTACCACTTTTATTATTATCTTTTCTGTTAATACACGCCTCATTGACCACATAATTAATAATAAGGTGTGTTTCTTAAATTTTATGCTTTAGAATTTAATAAAAGGTCATTAAACCAATCTGAAGATTTGATACTTAAATCGATTTTCAGTATGAATTCCATTTATTTGTATTTCTGCTTATTTGCTATTAACCAAAAATAAACAAATGTCTTGCCTTCATTGTTGTAAGCTTCATTGAAATCCAGAGAGATGTGTTAACGTTATGCCCCGTGAATTTTTTCCCCAAAATTATATTACGTAATTTTATTACATACTTAGCGAAGATATGTTCTGTTTCGCATATGTAATATAGCCGGAAGTAAACAGTACCATATCATATACCCAGTCTGATAAGGCCATATCGGACCGCCTCGTTCTGAAATATCCATATCAGACCGATGATATGGCTATTTTGGCCCGGGTGTGATGATAACTTCTAATTGGAAGTATATAATAAACAGATTAAGACATGGCCTTTTTCATATCAGCACGGTTGTCATCCCTCGACCCATATCAGCCCTCGGCTGGCGCCTCGGGCTGATATGGGGGTCTCGGGATGATATCCATGCTGATATGGAAAAGGCCATGTATTAATCTCTATTTATTTGACATTGATCTTTTATAGCTCACTCAGTAGTGAAGAAGTATTTTTTCTTTCTTCTGTAATTTTGTATTTTGATCTTTCAAAATCATAAAGGTATTTTGAAGTTTTGCATCGAAACCACAATTTAGCAAATTTTGGTGAGTGACTGAAAAGCTTTACCTATATTGTGGAAATTAAAATGTGTCTTTCTTTTTTCTGTAGCTTTCACAAAGTTTTCTTTTTCAATCAATTCACGCTTTGAGAAGTTATGCTACTGAAATAAGAATGTTTCCGACGGACGAGAAAAAATGAATGGAAGGACATTTCCATAAATTAGAAGTAGAGAGTGAAATGATGTATTTCAAATGATGTTTGAATATTCCGCAACAAAAGATGTATACCGTTGCTATGGGTCGTATTTAACTTCCTGTGAGGTAGGAGCAGAGACGTAATTTGACAGCAATCATAAATTTTAATATGGCGGTCACAGAAAACCAAATGTTTAGCACACTCTTACCAGAGGCTAACATGTGAGCCTGTATCGCTCCTGGCGGCTAATTTAACTAGTCGGTCATCTGATAGACTAATGTTATGTTAAGTTGCCCATTTAATATCACTTTAATGTTTGAAAGGATTTTCAAGAAGTAACAAAAACTTCCCATAGAGTTCCATGTTCAACTTTACTCCCCGGTGGCGACCATTTAAGATTTCTGATTGGTACCAATATACAACATTTAGTAGATGGCCATCAACTTACCATCCTATGTAATATCAACTTCAATGTAAAACTATATTCAATTTTGGATTTGTGATATGTTTAGATACATGTATGCAAAATTTGGTAGAAGACCATCATGTTACCATCCCTAGTAAATATCAACTTAATATATGAAAGGATTTTCAAATATTTGCAATTTACAACATTTTCCCACAGCATCCAATGTTAAACTAAGATATGCAGCAGCGGTAATCATGGATTTATGATCGGTACTAAAATCCTACATTTGTTTAATGACCACCATGCTACCATGGCTGGTTAATATAAACTTGAAGTATGAAACAGTTTTCAACAAGTAAAAAAATACAACATTTTCCCATAAGGTCATATGTTAAACTATGTTCCCCGGTGGCGGCCATCTTGGATATGATGTGAACATGTTGAACATATGTAAAAACTGTAGTTCTTGATAAGCTGAACACTTTTGTCATTTAAGCTTAACCTCTATCTAAAATTGTTTTGAAATAAAAGACAATATGTATAAAAATATGAAAATGTGGCAAATAAAGGAAAATAAATTCTTCATTGGTATTAAGATTTTTTTTTTCACAATTTTCAAATGGGTACATCTTGCTAAGCTGAACATTTTTGCAATTTACAGTTGACTTCTATTTGATACAGTTTTTCTAATAGAAAATAAAATATAAAAAAATTGGAAAATTTCATGGACAAAGCACTAGCAGATATGTTTTGATCTTGTTTGGCTATTTTGATCTTATAATGATCTTGACATGCTTGACACAATTTTATTAAGAAAGTGTTAGATTTTAAGTTGGTTTTCAAGATGATTGATTTCAAGGACGATCAAGACGTGTTAAGATAATTCAAGATTAAACAAGATTGACTTGTTATTTGGGTTCAGGAACAATCAAGACGAATTAAGTTTGTTAAGATCAAACAAGATCCTGATTTGATCGTGTTTGATCTGGACAAACTTAACATATCTTGATCGTCCTTAAACGCAGTTATCTTGTTTGATCTTGATAAACTGAACAGGTCTTGATCGTCTCTGAAAGCAATTATCTTGAGATACGACCGAATATCTAACACAGTCTTAACTAAATTGTGTTAAGCTTGTTAAGATCGTGATAAGATCAAAATGGCCAAACAAGATCAAAACATATCTGCTAGTGAAGGGCAATACATGTAACTCCAAGACTGAAATTAGATTTTCTTCAAAATTGCAGAGAAAGTAGATCATGCCGTGCTGATAATTTTTCTTTGGTGATATCTGTAACGGCTTTTGACTTATTTGCGAAAAAACATCAATTTACCCTAGTGTTCTATTTCAAGCAACAGCGGCCGTATTGTTTGGAACACAATTTTAAAACTGCATACCCTGCTTCAGGCCAAGTTTGGTTCATTTTGCTTTGCAGTTTCAGAGGAGAAGATTCTTGAATATAGCACAAAATGTATAAAATTACGAAAATTTCACAAATAAAAGGCAATACCTCCTTCGTGAATGTGATTCTCTTCAAAATTTCCATGTTAGTAGATCTTGGTATGCTGAACATTTTTGCAATTAAATGTTGAGTTTTATCTGTTAAAGTTTTTCTGATGAAAATAAAATATCCCGAAATTTTGAAAATTTTACGAAAAAGGGGCAAAACTCTAAGACTGATTTTCGGATTTTCTTAACTGTTACAGATTGGGTAGTTCTTTTCACGCTGATCACTTTAACCTAGTCAGATTTTTGAGATCTGTAAGGATTTTTGACTAATTTGCAAAAAACAACAATTCATACCATTATGTTCTATTTTTTAGCAACATTGGCCATGTTGTTTGGTCTTCCAACTAATCGAACACGATTTTAAACTGCATATCCTGGTGATGCTTCAGGCCAGTTTTGGTTCTTATTCCACTGGCAGTTCAGATGAGAAGATTTTTGAAATTGTTAAAGGTGGACGGACGCAAAATGATGGCAAAAGTTAACATGGCCTTTTAGGCCAGGTGAATTAATAACTCAAGTGTCCAACTACCTGCTTTGTTTCATTTGATCACAAGACAGTTCCCCAGAGCTCTACCAGGGTATTCAGCAGCCGAGTAGTTAGACTTGTCTGACATGGAAATTTCACCTTGAGTTTTATAGAAAGTTGCTGTTTTTATACAAATACAGAGGCTTCATTCCTTTCTTTGCACTCGAGGGATGTCCTTGGTACTGAATTTGGCACGCTCTTTCGATAATATCTGTGATGAGTATTTCTCTTGGATTATTTTTGAATTGTGGCTTTCTATATTATCAGATTCTAATGCTTCTGATAAAAGGTTGCTCCTCAAAACACGTAAACAGCACAATAAGTTTTACTGTTTATTATGCAACTTACTTTTTTTTCAATTTTTTCATTTGATTTCTTCATGCCGTTTCTCCAAAATAATGGTGTGAACAGCATACTATGAATACATATAAGTTAAAAAATGGTCTTGCCAAAGCATTTACACAAAAGCCTCAATGCAAAAACTTTTCTTCGAAATATATAAAAAATTGAATTTTCAATTTAAATTACGAATTGTTGGACAAAGTCCATGGCTAGCAAAACATGTTTCATGGAATGTAAAAAAAATACATCAAATGTTTACATTGCAGTACATCTTTCGTTATGTGTATGATCATTTTGACAACTTTGTTTTTGCAGACAAAAATAAAACGTTTGAGTACCATAATTTAAAAAGATATGAAAGATTTGAGAGATAACAAATAACAAAAACTGTCGCTTAAGGAAGCCAAAATCAGCAAAGACAATCAATCAAAGGAGATATCTTTTAGGTTTGTAAAATTTCTGAACTTCAGATATTGAAAATTTTCATAAGATCTATCTTTTGGCCAGCACGAAAACTTGCACTAAAATGAATCCCCCGGAGACTCAAACTCCACCAGCAGAGGCAACGACCTAGTTGTCATAAAATATGAAATACCAAATCTGAAGATTTCGACATTCATGTCATATAAATAAAACACTTATTGACCAAAAACATATGAGAGACCTGATATAGAAAGATAACCAAAATTATAACAAAGTAACACCAAAATCTGCAAAGGACGGTGTTTTTGAAGCTAACAATTGCATAGTTGAAGACATTGAAGACAATGTGAGGATATCAGGTTTTCTAACCTTCAATGCGCTTGAATCAATATTTTTCATACTTTTATGAAAAAATTGCTCCACATCTAGGGCACTTTTGAAAAGGTATTTTCTAAAGGAAAGATATGAATTCATTATAATGGTTTTGATAGTGTCTTTGGTCGTCCGTCTTCTGGTGTTCTTACTTGTGCCTTGTCTCAGGACTTTGATTCATGTAATCTTCTGCTTTGTTCCTTCGGTATTCTACTGCCGTTGTTTTGATGACAATAATTGCCCCTCAACTGAAAAACGAAAATGCGATCTATTTGAAAAAATATTTTTGTATGAATAGTTAAACAGTGGTGCCTCTGCACTTTAAAATGGCATCTGAAATCTAATAAACGAAAAGGAGTCGTGTATTTAATATAACTAGCGGCTCTCAAGAGCCTGTATAGCTCACCTGGTCCATGACTGGTATAAACTTCAGCCCAAATTAACCCAATGTTAAAGTGTCTCATTTTCTAGAAGTTTCAAAGGAGAAAATCTTTGAACGTGCTTTCCCCATAGGGTCCAATGTTAAACAATGGTCCCCGCTGGTGGCCATCTTGGATGAGATGCAGACTTGTCAGACATAATCTTTTAAGAAGATCATTAAAGGCCTATTGTGACCAAGTTGAGATTCCAACCGACCAAGAAGTTTCAGAGAAGAATGTCTTTAAATGTGTTTTCCCATAGGGCCATGTTAAACTATGTCCTCCGCTGCCTGCCATCTTGGAATACATGCAGACTTACCAGAAACATTCTTCGATAGGTACCGACTATTTACAGTTGTCACCAAGTATGGTTCAGATTGGGCAAGTAGATTCAGCAGTTTCCACAGTAATTTTTAGCCCCACTATCCATTACAACCCATTTCAGACCATAATTCAAAAAAAAAATTGGGCAGGGGTTCCCCTTTAAATTCAGATAATACATATAGCTGAAGTCAAAACATTCCAAGTCCCATTAACCAAAAAAAAATTTTGGCAGGGGTTCCCCTTTATAATCTACCTTTAAATATTTCTTATATTGTGAAGAAACACATCGCTACATCAATATCTATTTGGAAACCAAATTTCATTGAAATTGGACAATGTTGAGTTTTCCCGCCTTTTATGGTGGCCATTTTGAAAATGGCATTCAACAAACAATGTTCAACATCAGTTTTTGAAGTCGCAACATCAGTATCTATTTGGAAACCACATTTCATTGAAATCGGACAATGTTGAATTTTCCCGCCTTTTTGGCAGCCATTTTGAAAATGGCATTCAACGAACAATTTTTTAACATCGGTTTTGAAGTTGCGACATCAATACCTATTTGGAAACCAAATTTCATTGAAATCGGACAACGTTGAATTTTCCCGCCTTTCTTGGCGGCCATTTTGAAAATGACGGTCAACAAACAATTTTCAACATCGGTTTTGAAGTCGCACTATCAATATCGATTTGGAAACAAAATTTTATTGAAATCGAACAATGTTGAATTTTCCCGCCTTTTATTTTGGTGGCCATTTTGGAAATGGGGGTCAATGTACGATTTTCAACACCACTTTTGAAATCACCACAGCATGGCAAACATTTTATCAATTTAAACTTAACCTTCGTCTTCTATAGTTTTGGAAATAAAAGACGAGAAATATGAAAATTTTGAAAATTCTGTGAAAAAGGGCAATAACTCCTACAAAGGTTTTTGGATTTTCTCCAAAATTTCTGGGTGGGTAGATCTTGATATGCTGAACATTTTTGCAATTTGAAGTTGACCTCTATCTGCTATAGTTTCTTTGATAAAAAATAAAAAAAAACATTAAATTTTTTTTAAATTTCCGGAAAAGGGGCAATAACTGGTAATCAGATTTTCCTCAAAATTGCAGAGCGGGTAGATCTTACCATGCTGATCACTTTTACCCCATGTCAGATTTTTGATATCTTTAACGGTTTTCGAGTTATTTGCCAAAAACTGCAATTTACCCCTATGTGCTATTTTTAGTAACGGCAGCCATGTTGTTTGGTCCTCGGACTAATCGAACAAAATTTTTAATCTACATACCCAGGTAATGATTCAGGCCAAGTTTGGTTAAATTTGGTTCAGCGGTTTCACAGGAGAAGATTTTTGAAAAAGTTTACGACGGACGGACGGACGGACGGCGACGGACGCCAAGTGATGGCAATAGCTCACATTGCCTTTTAGGCCAGGTGAGCTAAAAAAGAGTTCACGGGAAGCCATGTTTAAATTAATTACCTACCCTTGTTTGTCGTAGTATTCAGCTTCTGTTCTATGTTTAATTCTGTGAAAAAAAAATATAAAGGGAAAGTGAATTATAACCTCCCTCATTCTACAACAGGCGCAGTCGCTATGAATTTATAACAAAATCGGACAATTTCCTTCTTCCATGGGATGAATCCAGGTTATTATGGCCCTGTCACACTATAACGCACATCACAACGTGTGTACAGCATGTGACAATATTTTTGTACACGCTGGTGTGCGTTGTATAAGTTAGAGGCACGTTTGTAACACGTTACAAACACGTCGATACATGTTGGCGTACGTTGTTGAACGTTGGGTGCGTCGGAAAATTTTGAACATGCCCAAAAATTCACGACGTTCGCTAACGTGTTGTTGATAAGTTATGCAGACGTTAGACGAACGCTAGAGGTTCGTTATGCACGCAATGTGTGCGATATGTAGTAGTTTCTCGAAAGTTGTATTAAACGTGAAGAGAACGCAAACCGGGCAACCTTGTAACTAAGGAGTAACGTATTAGCCAATGTTTTATTATAAAAATAATGGTTAAAGAGCAAGACAAAATTCCAAAGTAATGTAAATAGCTGATTTAATTCAGTATCACACTAACATATTGTTTTGAAAATTTTTTTTTTATTTTCGAGGGACATATTCCTCCAGCAAATTTGTCGTATTTTTGGTCGCATTTCTTTCCGTTTCTACAATTGCAAATGTCATTGAGATGGAAAATTTTAAGCTGATCTAATAAAGATCGTCAAAACGCTAAACAGACGCTCTATGAATGTTAGAAGACCGTTGCTTGTGCGTTCGGTATAAGTCAAGCACGCTAGTAAAACGCCTTTGCAACGTTGTCATACGCTGTGACACGTTTTGTGAGCGTTGCATACAAGTTATGGGCAAGTTTTCCGTGCGTTGTAGGCCGTTAGCTTGACGCTATGAATGCGTTCAACAAGAGAATTTCTTCAATTTCTTCGGCGTGTGCTAATGTTCTTATAAAAATTATCGAACGTCGGCACACGTTGGCTACAACGTTATGGTGTGACAGGGCCTTAAGTATATAAATTATCTTATAATACACGAAAGTAAAGTTCATCTAATAATTTGTAAACAGATTCAACTTTAAGGAAACAGGTAAACATGTGAACATGAGCTCAGTAATTGGTGACACTTCTCGCGTCAACAAAGTCTGCACGCATCACTAGTCACGTGAGAAATTACATGTCTTGTGTCACAATCGCACTAATGAAAAAGTCAAGCCCAACATTTTATAGGAGACGACTCAGCGGAAGGTCTAGTTGTAAGCGCAACATTCAGTTGGAATTTGCGATAATAATAGCTTCTTCAATTAGAGCAGATCAAAGGTCGAGATATCTTTCATGAACGTAAGAAATTTCTCGAGTGGAGCGCAGCGAAACGAGAGAATAAGACGAAGAATTCATTACATGAGTGATAGATATCCTGATCTTTGATTTTGATCGAATATAAGCAGATATTTCTTCCGTAAAATACGACAACAAACATCTGGAAACGTATACTGTGCAAGTAACGTCGTCGCCATTTGAGTGTACCTTACATTGTGACGTCAGGTGTTTTCTGACGTGTAGTCATGGTTACGACTATTGTATCACAAAATGAACACTCGTGGTTGGTAATTTACCCAAAGTAGACGAGGTCCAGTGCATCGATCTCACATTGGTCGTCTCACACTACAATCCATAATTTACGGTAGAAAAAAATCCTTTACTTGTCAACCATCTCCTGATGACGACATAGAATTTTTTAGTTTTTATTCAAGCGTTCTTCCTCATATTCGTGAAGTTGTTTTTTAGTGACTAATGAACATATAATGGGGAAGTCAACCTATTTCTAGGATGTTATAAGATATATGAACGACGATTCTAATGCAACTTCCATAAAACGGAGGATTTGAGTGATCAAAACTGAACGCCAATTCCACCATCTACACACCTGAGGCAAAATCTTGATTTTACGGTCAAAACACCAGTTTACAGATTCCGCTACACGTCGCCTCATCTTCGCTAGCCAAGGGTTACGATCCGTTCCTCTCTTCTTCACCCTTGGCGGATTGAGCCACAATTTGTGAAACATCAGTTTCAAATTATCACCCTTTGAAGTAAGAATTTCAGTATGATTTATTGTAATAATTAAAGATTATTTGTTGCATCTAATAATACAACAATTCATTATATATTTAAATATAAGGAAATAAACCTTCAAAAGTAAAGAAAGATTATAAAATCGTAGAAATTTTGCAAAATAGAAAAATCACGAAACACCATATTTTAAGTTTTATTGTTACGATACATATTTAAAATCTGAATGTAAGCAAATTGATTAGCTGCAGCTAAGGTTAACTGCAACCAATCAAATGCGTGGATTAGAGACTACAGAATTCCAGCTTGATCTGCCAAGGGTGAAGATGAGAGGGGCGAATCGTTACCTTTGGCTAGCGAAGATGCGTGTCGTCTGTAAACTGAATTTTGACCGTCAAATCTACGATCGACGTCCTCAGGTATCCCAATAATGTACTTTTATAGCTTTAATGCAGGATTACATATCACGTTACTACTCTGGAATAGGAAATTATCAATTGCATAATATATTTAATTTCAAAATAATCACTTTTTTAGATTTAGCTTCACATCTCTCGTTGTTGACGTGGATATAAATACTCGATGAAATATTCATTGAGTGAAAGAGAATCATGGAGATCAAAAAGGAAATTAAAAGAATCAAATTCTACAAGATTTCCATAAATTCATAAGAAAAAAAAAACAAAGGAAGGTATTGATTCCTAACGAGTGCTCATTAGGATATCGAATGTCGGCTGGAAAATCAACCCATAAATTCAACAAATTTTTCGTCGTTCCATGTCGGGCATGCAGTTTATACAGTGACTTTTTAGTTAGAGCAAAAACACTGTCCCAAAAGCTGCTTAGTCAGGGATTTGTTCAGCCTTTGTTACTTTCATCCCTTCAGAAATTCTATGGCCGTCACCATGACATCATTGACAGATATGACGTGTCAGTGTCCCAAATGAAAACGGACATTTTCAGCTAAATTTCACGTCTTCACGGATTTGACATAACCGGATTTGACTCAACCCCGGATTGACTCACTGATAGTGTGACGGATGCCGCTAGCGGAGCAGGACATGCTTACCCATCCGGAGCACCTGATGTCACTCCCGGTTTTTGTGGGAGTTCACACTGTCAGTACTTTAGTTTTTCGTGTTGTCTTGTATATCATACTGTAAAATTTTAGTTTTGTCTTCGTCAATGATGTTAGTGCTACCGATTTGTCCTTGTGATTGCTTTCATACTATAGAGATTTACAAAAGGTTTTTCAAAATTTCACCTTGGTACTGTTTGAGGGTTAGAGAAGTAACATGTGTCATGGATTTCATTGGTTTATTGTCTAACGGTTAGAAAGTGACATTTGCCAATCCGCTACCAAACAGACATTTCAAAACATTATATGCCTCACTGATAGTGTGACGGGTGTCGCTAGCGGGGCAGGACATGCTTACCCTTCCGGAGCACCTGATGTCACTCCCGGTTTTCATGGGAGTTCACTATGAGTGCCTTAGTTCTTAATGTTATCTTTTTATTTCCGTGCATTGTAGCTGTCTCACGTCCTTGTTTTGTCTTTGTTTTTATCTGTTACCGTTTCTGCCATGTCTTTGGACTTCGATTTTTGTAGTCATCGCTTCCCTTGTTCCTTCGGTATTCTACTGCCGTTGTTCCAGCGCATCACGTTGTGTCAGCTTCAGTTACATTTGTTTTTGGAATCGGCATAAACCAATGTATTTTGGCATCTTTTACAACATAAGACGATATATTTGTATCTGCGTCTATTATTCTACAGAAAACAAGTTGACCTTCACGTAGATACATCGGCAAACGATTACCGAAGCAAGAACGAAAAAAGAAGAATTTCTGAAATCATTAATCCAAAATCACGGCAACTCACAGCCAACACGAGTTGAGACAGTATGGCACAGACAACCAGGTAAACAAAAATAAACAAGAACGCCACAAAACTTAAGCACTAGCAGTTTGAATCCCTATAAAAACTGAGGTATCATCAGGTGCTCTGGAAGGGTAAGCATGATCTGCTCCACGCGTGGCACCCGTCTCACTGCCAGTGAAAAGTCCGTTTTTGTCACAGTCAGTGTTAGTCAGTTGTAATTTGTCTAGTAGTAATTGGGTTAAAGAGGTATACAAAGTAGTTTATTAAGGTTTGATACTCGGAGATAGTCTAATGGATGTGAAAAATTGATAACAAGAAACACCTACAATGGCTGAAAATTATAATTACATGCCACAATCTGCTGTAGAACTACACATGAAGAACACGAATAAGACAAAAGACAAACGTAGACAACGATAGGAACTCGGGACAACCGGACTTGGTACCGGCACTAGCAAAAGCCAGTGGTAGGGTTAAAACGGTTTATGGGTACCCAAACCTCCCCTTTATCTGTCCCGTTTCCCCATAGTATAATAAACATACGAATAAAACCCAATACAGATAGACCACTAACTCTATGACCACAATCTCAAAAGAAAAAAAAATACATAATTGTGAAAGATGGGTCAAGGGTCCTCGCCGCTAAACTGCCGGCTAGTTCAAGGAGCCTAGTCTGCTGGAAGAACACTGTCGCACTACTGAAGAAAAATCAAATTCAAAACTTCCCGAAGGGTTAGTCAAGAATCATCATAGATTTCAGTAGACATCGACAGTATCAGTGAGAGGCCAGTATGTGTGCAAAAATTTCAAGTCATTAGGTCTCAAAGCTAATTTAACGGATGTAAGCCGAATATCTTGTCGATATTCCCTATTACGTAAAGAATGTAAGTTACGTCGCAGCTTTTCTGGACTTTTAATCAATTTCTGGCATTTTTTAACAACATTTCCGTAAAAAAAAAGGATTAGAAATGCCCTTAGTAATAAGCTGTTTACGAGTAACGCCATATTTAGACATCAAATGTTCATATCTATTATAAAACTTTTGAAATGTATTCAACAACTTATGAAATCTGTAACCCTGTTGTAAAAGCTTGGCTGTGATAGTAAGGTTACATTCATTAAAATCGTCAAGAGTAGAACACATGGAGGCTTTTAGAGATTTTTACTTTTAAGAAGCAGAACATAATGAATCCAATTACTTTATGAAACAAGCTATCTAAAGATGTTTATAAAAAAAAAATCAGTATAGCTGAAAAAAAACATTTAATTTTTATCATGTAAAGTTGACAACAATTCCTCTACTTTCTGGTTATTAAAGCATAAAAACCTTTGAGCCTACCAAACGTATTATTCTGGGCTATTCTGAAAAAAAATATCTAGTCAAACTGACGCACGTTTAGTCTGTTTTAACACATCGCTTGTAAACAGCGCCGATTAAAAATCTAACTCCCCAATGATTATTGAAGAATACGAGACTTTCGAGATAGGAACTCTCGTGTAATTAAAGGCGGAAACGATCGCCTCGGATACCAGTAAGAAAGAATACTGGATTTCTAAACCTATTGAAATAAATATATACCACACAAACGACAAACTAGTTATGACATTGAAGTGCATTTATATTTTTTTCTATATGAGAATTTTTTGACTAAATTTTAATTTATGAAAAACAATAAACCTGAAGCTTTCCAAATCTATTTAAATATAAATCACCCTTTGCTCAACAGTATTCATTAATTAGTGATTCCGTCTCATTGAAGTGATGTATTGATTTTGTACGTATAAGAAAAACTCTGTTTCCGGATTGAACACGATTCAAAAGTTCTATATTTAGTTTTTCAGCCCCTTGGCTAACAACTGGTTTAGAAGACGATATTTACAAAGTCATATTCTCCCATAATGACATGTTATAGTAAAAAAGAAGAGCATTCATTAATTTTGGGAATAACACAAGACTAAATACCGAAGTTACTGAGAATTTGAATTCTGCATATGCGCATTTCGACAACTTATGTCTCTTCAGTGCAGATAAAATCTAAACGTTTGGAAGACCATAAACTCAAAGAAGTTTAAAACTGATAGAGAACAAATAACCAATATGATCTAAATGAAAAGCCAAAATCATCTAAGGACAGAGCTTTGCATGAGGGAGATACTCCTTAGTTTTCAACAAAATTTACAAAAAATAGATATTGTAAGGTTTCAAATAGAATCGGCTATCGGGTCAGCACCGAAATACTGACTACTGGGCTGGTGATTACCTTCGGGGACTAACAGTCCACCAGCATAATTAAGGATAAAAGTTTTAAGTACCATTTTGACAAAAAACATATATGCAATACTTAATGAGATGTAGTTTTAACTTGAGATATTGGGAAACTTTAGATTGTATAGATATTTGATGAAAGATATGAAAGATGAAGATATTGTTAAAAGAAAAAAAAAAATAGGTTTGAATAGCCTGTTTGTAGTAATATCAATTAAATCACTGAAATTTTCGGGAATTTGGAACTTTGACTTCTTTTTCTTTATTATGACGAATAAAATTATTGAAATATATGACATCACTACACTTTAAGCGGAAATTCTATCATTGAATCCACAAGTGGATGTTTTGCAAAAGCTTCAAATCCAGATATTTCCCTTTTGTAAACGGCAATAAAAAATGTAAGGATGTGTAGTAAATGCAACCCAGACAAAGTCTCTACAAATACATGGGAAAACCAAGCGACATAACAGCGTTTTTATTGTTGTTCTTCCTCTTGAAGTCACCATGAGGCCTTCAGCAATGAGCTTCGCTCATACCTGTTTTCAAGTTAAAGACGGCCCTAGCACCGATTTGAGCGGTAAGGTCGAATTGAAAATCAGGTCATTTGTTTTGTTGTATTATAATGCTTTATAAACTCAAACTCTCATCAAAAATTGGATGATTTGCTTGGTTAAAAAGTTGATAATGAAATAAGCTACTCTATTAGATAAGTATTTTCTTGTTTTATAAATTACTAGTATATTATTTATCAATTATATACTAGCGTGATGATTTCGACTTTCCCGTTTCATTTACAGTTGGTGCGTGATTTTAAAATTTCGATTAATGAAGAAAAAATAACATGAAACACTTACAATTGCTGAAAATAACAATCATATGCCACAATCTATCAGAGAACTGCACACGAAAAAACAATAAATTGACAAGAGACAAACATGGACAATGATAGGAACTCATGATAGCCGGACTTAGTACCGGGACTTTCAAGAGTTAGCGGTAGGGTTAAACCGATTTATGGGTACCCAGCCTCCCATTTTATATTTCTATGGATTTTTTATCAGACATTATAACATATGGTACATAGCTGTCACGTGAGATGAACAGCCTCGTCCTGATATCAGAACATGCTCGTCCATTGTATTGACTACACCTGTGTTAAAATTCTGTTTTCATAAAAAGGATTATTAGTGTTGGAAATTATCCGTTCTAACAGTTTTACTGTATAATCATTATTTCTATGTAAAGGCGTTCTGATAATTTAAATAACGTGCAAACACGGTTTATCAGATCGTAACCAAGGAAGTTTCAAAATAAAATCACAAGAGCCCCGAAGAGGGACAGATGAATTTATTTACATATCAAAGGAGCCCCGAAGTGGGACAATTGAATTTATCTATATATAACAAGAGCCCCGAAGTGGGACAGATTAATTTATTAACACTGAGCCCCGAAGAGGGACAGTCACAGAATATTACATTGGCAATGATGAACCCCGAAGTGGGATGCATTAAATAATGTCTGACAATTTTGAAGCCCGATTCGGGAAATATATAGAAAAGAATGAAACTTCTAGTGCATTAATAGCAATGATGGAATTCCAATTAAACAGATGGAATTTATGAAAAAATTGAGTGAACAATTTCAGTTCTCAGATAATACATCTGGGAATGAATTTATTAAACGACCTCGTAAAGAGTATACTGAGGACACTCAACCGCAACACAAACTTTGTAAGGGCGATCGACATTCAGACGTCTAGGAGTGTGATGTCCTAGATAACCGCATTGCAGATGTGGTAATACAAAATGATAAGACCATGCCTAATGAAGCAGACAGTGTCAATCTGCAGGGGATCAACGATCTCATAAATGAAATGAAGGAATATTACAATACTTGCAAAGAAACATACATGCAGTACCATAAAGCAGAGTCTAGCAAAACAAAAAACTCGACTTTGAAGTCGAAAAATTTGAAGAATTGAAAGCAAATTATAATAAAAAGCCTAAAAATTTAAAGAATTTAATACAAAAAATAATACAAAACCTGAAAATGTAAAGAATTGAAAGCAAAATATGATAAAAAGCCCGAAAATTGTCCCAACTTAATGACCCCTTTAGTAAATAAAGTTATGTGGACAGAAAAATATCCCAAGATGAATGTAATACGTTCATTACAAAAAGTATGAGATACATGATCAAAGATATGATGCTAATCATTGAAACTACAAATAGCATTTTGAAAGCTACTCTTAAAATGAAACACCTGATCCCACCAAAAATTTAGGAAAGCAACTGATGGAGTTCGTATGATTGCGGCTTCATATACTCAGCCTAACCAAACTCTGAAGGAATTTTAAACCAGTACTTCCAAGAAAGTTTTAAAAGCTTAATTTTGCAAACAATTCTGTAACAAATCAATTATTCGACGATGACTTACATAAGAAATTGGGAGAAATTCATAAGGAAAAGTAAATAAATCTTAGCGGGATAAGCAATGACATCAAGCCATCAGAAATGGGTTTCAAATACTCGGAATGACGAAAAAACAGTTCCTTCGGAAAAGGAAGATGGTTCAATTTTAGGAGGTCGCCCCTCCCTCAACAAACAATGGAGAGGGGGAAATAACACAAACTCAACAAGTAGAGAGTAGTATCTCAGATAAACTCATGTATTCCGCCAATCAGGCATAAATGTAACAACCATTCCTTTATGTCTCAAGAAGTACGGTCTATTAATTTGCAAATTGAAAAGTTGTTGAAAAAAGAGATAATATAAAAATTCGAATATGTTACACATAAATTGACAAGACCAAAATTGACGAAACGCATTGAGTTATTTTAAATTTAAAATAACTAAATGATTATGTATAGAAAATTATCATGCATATAAGATGTTTAAATACTGCGATAAAATATTATGAATATTTATGAAAAAGAATTGTTTTTCGTTTCCATGGATTTTAGATGCTTTTTACAGCATTTCCGTCAGGAAATGTGTACGTAAATATTTAAGATTTTACTGGGACAACAAAACTTTACCAGTTAACCTGCTTAAGCACAACGGCTTAATTTTGTACATGTCCCCGAGTATTCACCAAACTAATAAAATTTCTTTTTTTCAGTATTACGAATGGGCATTTGAATACTTTTTACATCAACGATTCATTGCTTATACCTATACTTGGGAATACTTATATGGAATGTAAATCTACCATAAGGATACCGTGGAACTTACAGATAGTTTAGGGTTGAAAGTGCGGTATTTAAATCCCACACAAGAAATACAATATTTGGAATTTATTCTTCATTCTGAAGAAATGACAGTTGAGTTGACAACTGAAAAAAACAAGGAAAATAAAGGGACAGTGTAAATTTATTTTAGAAAAGGCCACGGAAAATTCGAAATTTCAATTAGAAATATTTCCGAATTGATGGGGAACATGATTGCTAGTTAACCAGGCGTGCCATAATCAAAACTTTTTTCATAAAAGACTTGATTTTGAAAATGAACAATTGCGCATAACCGTATGAATTTGATGCACTTATATTGTCTAATGGTGGGTAGAAAATATTGAATAAAAAAACATAAAGTCTGATGTTTCATTGACAGGTTGGGAGGCGTGTTTTCCAATCAAACAACCTGTGGTCATTGGTCCGAAAGTGAGAAACGGTATCACATTAGTTATCTAAAACTTCTTGTTGGATTATAACTTTGCAATCGTTTTTTGCATCAATGAACTCTGTTCTCATTAGGTCAACTCTGTACACATTAGGTCACTAATTGAAAACACAACTGCCGTTATCAATAAAATGGGTGGTATGAAACCCAGGGGTATAAAATTACAACACGACAAATCATATTCTGGTGTAAATAAATATATTGTAAATACTTGGTTATCCGCAGCCCATTTGCCCGGTTGTAAAAACTGTGAAATCAAAATGAAGATATAGAGTGGTCATTAGATAATAAGAATTTTCAGTCATTTACACAATACTTCGGAAACCCTGAAATTGACCTTTTTTAATATTATTTAAACTATAAATTACCTGTATATAGTTCATAAGCCTGATCCTAATGAAAAAATTGTTTATGCATTTGTGAATACTTTCACACTTTCAGCATTTTGGGATTAGTGTTTAAGAATTATTGATGAGGAAGCGGATTTCATTCTAGTTGTATCTCTATATGGCCGACACAGGTCTGGTTGTTACCAGTAACAAACTCTTTGTTGACGAAAATACATCATCTTCTTCTAACACTTCATCTTACCGATTTCAAATTATCAGGCAATCATTCAAAAGTAAAGGTTTATCAGAACAAGTTAAATTATCGTGCAGTCATGACGCAATTACACAAGGAAAAATATTGGAGTTATATCCAAAAATGGTTGTGTTTTTGCACTAAGAGACAAATTAATACCATGTCCCAACTTTAAATTCTGTACTCAAAATTTTAAGCACGTCTTTTCCATAATGGCCTCGACTATAGTGGACTAAATACGGCTCGTTCTGCGGTCTCCACTTTTATTAGTATAGACGGTTAATTGTCACTTTAGTTAACATGCCATGAGAGGTATTTACTACACTTTGGACTGTCCGCGGTTTTTGGCTATATTGACTGCTCAACGATTACAATCTCTGCATTTGATAGATGTAAGAAATATTAACTTTTCTGAAAATATTGTTAAAATATGTTAAACCAGGAAAACATATCGGTGACCTTATTTTCAAATTGAATAGTTGTTGTGTAGTTACATATATTTAAAGTTGTATATTAATATGACAAGCCAAGTACGAGATAGATCGATAATCGATTATTTATTAGTTTTGTTGCTCCTATATGATGATGAATACCATTTGCAGATAGATAAGTACTGTTATAAACTCAGCAGGTATTTGACACGGGAACATTCAAGCCAAACAGTGTGCGATCAGCATTAGTAATAAACAACCGTTGGCTACTATTTTGAAAACATTTGGCTAGAGCAACATGTGTACTTTAATAAGAAACACAACTTGTTGTAATACAATTCTAAGTAATGTTGAAAATGATAATGATAAGTTCATAGATAAAATTTTGATTATACATGTTAGTTGTTAACCTTTACTAACAATTAATAATATTTTACGAAAGGATATGGAGTAAATGAACATGAGATCGTAACACATATGTTAACTTCAACTGCAATAATTTTAATGAACTGTATGGCCATTTCGGAAATTAATTCCTCATCAGCAGCACTAGAACCCAAACAAAGGAAATCCATAATTTCAAAAAATGTTTGAAATGCTTAAAAGGGGGTGGTAAAGGGGGATCCCCAGCACGAAAGAACGTGCTTAAATATTGCCGAAAACGAAACACGAGTGATAAAAATGGCCAATCACGAAACACGGAAAATTGCTACTCGTAGTTCGACAAAACCTGAGAAGCCATTATCATTTATGGTAATTCATGCATCTTATCTAAAGGTTTTTTTACATGAAAGCCCTTAAAATCAATGAAAATCTGTGAAATTTTGCTCTGTGATTCGTTCAGGTTCCGTTACAATTCTAACTGTAACAAGTTCCGATTTTTACAGGAAAATGAACACGCACGCATATAAAATATCCAAAACGAATCAAGAGATCAAAATATGGACAAAAACGAGGCACGTGAAATAATCCCATCACGAAAACACGATGAATAAAAACACAAAACACGAAAACACGAATTTATAAAACGCCAAAAACGTTGCACGAAAATAACCCTTTACCACCCTATTAAAACCAAACGTGAATATCCTGTTAATTATGGTAAATAGATACGATATTGCTCTAAACCTCTCACGTGACAGCTATGTACCATATGTTGAAATGGAATTAGAAAATTAAACGAAATTTTAATTGAAGTTTAATTAAAATTCCGTGAAATATATATGGTACATAGGTGTTACGTGCCCACCCTTTCCCATCCCAAATAGTTTCTATTAATATCCCAAATATTGTATCTATTTACTCTAAAATCTGATATCAGGACGAGGCTGTTCATCTCACGTAACACCTATGTACCATATATATTTCACGGAATTTTAATTAAAATTCAATTAAAATTTCGTTTAATTTTTTAATTATCAGCTAGGAATCACAATACTAAGAATAATATTAATATAATAATCAATGAGAGCAGTAGATAAAAACTAACAACTGTTTGTTGTAACGAAATAAGAAAAATATACATTATTGTGTTAAAAACTTACCTCGTTTTGATAATTCATTCCATTTGATATTGAAAGATGTGTTTAAGTTTTTCACCATCACCTCGTTTTGATTCACTACAAAGAAAGAAATTACAAATTGTGACATACTGACATAACCAATAAATGTCAAAATGTCAAAATGTTACACAATTATTTTAATCATATACGTAGAATAGTATTACAATGTAGAATTATTCATTTATCCTTTATTCAGACTGTTAGTGCTTTAGTTTTTTGTGTTGTATATGTAATGTTCGTGTGTTTTGTGGGCATGTGGTGTCTTTGGTCTTCCGTCTTTTGGTGTTATTGCTTTTGCCTTGTCTCCGGACTTTGATTTGTGTAATCCTGTGCTTTGTTCCTTCGGTATTCTACTGCCGTTGTTTTAATTAATTCAACTGTCTTAAAGACCATGTCATTCATAGTGTAATCGGACCCGCGATCACAGAGGTCGTTACATTTTTACCAAACTAACAATATTGGGATAGGGTAGATGTGTTATAGGAATATTCCAGACAATTCAGTGTACCAAAAATCTTGAGAACATATGACTACTTATGTAACTATATAGTACTACGCAAACAAAATTAAGAGGTGATTCATTGTAACATTGACATTGTGATCAGCACTGTAAACCCCCGTTACACTGGGACGAAGACCATTAAGATCTTAGTACGTTCTTAAAAATCTCTGGAACGTAGTGAAAACGGGATAAAAATATAGCTTTAAAGTTTTTACAACGATTTCTCTACGTCAGTGCTATGATCGCGGTACGTCTTTAAAGTTTATGACCAAGTTCCTTGTAGGTCTATCAAGTCCTTACTACGTTTCTTCTGCGTTCATCACGTCTTTTCTATATTCAAACTACGTCCTTTCTACGACTCCACTGCGACCACCCAGTTTGAAGTAGGTCTTCAATACGTTTGTACAAAGTTTGTAATAGAGACAATAAAAAAAAGATAAATCATTGTCGCCATACTTTGTGGGGTCGAGGTTGTTTTTTGTAATATTTTATCCCAAGCGTTACATTTGTAACAAAAAACAAAAACAAAAGTCTATACTACAATGACAAAGTATCGAACAAACATGGTTTATTTCAATTCTAATTGAATATGGGAATTAAACTAGTTTAGGAACGGTCTGATTGGATCGGCAACATTTACTTTAATTGTTTGATGCCTTCATTCTTCCATGATCTCCACCACTTGAAATTCTACTCGATGCTGCTGACGAACCGGATGTTATGGTTATGATTTTTGGTCCTGTTACACTATAACCTTCTAGCTAATGTTCGAAAACTTCTAAATTTTAGTAAAAAACGATAATACTTGCTGAAGAATTTGCAGAAATCCTTTCGTTGGACACCTGATGATTTTCAACAAACGGGAACTAATGACTAATATGCAGCATACAAAAAGCATAACAGGACATACCATTAAAATTTTTTTTACTAGCATACACAACGGGCGTCTAACGAACAGTCGAACGCCTGCATGGGTTAAAGACCATATTTTGATTATCTTTCTTCAGATCAGTTAATTATTTTTTCAAGTCAAATCAAACGATGTTTAAATAGAAGTGAAATCGAAAGATGTGCAAAATTACAGGATAGGTAGCACCAAAGATAACCACAAATTTTATTTCAAATCAACGTGATGCTGAAACAGAGCATTGATTTATATTCTGTGAAATGAATTTTTTTAACTTGTTCATAAACCAGTCATTTATAACACAAATTTCGCTGTACTCATAAATACAAGGATTCATGTGTTCGTTTATACACATTATACACATACCTTTGACGTTCATCCAATGGGCGCATATTGTATATTTATCAGCCAAATGTAAACATTGCAAATTTTAGAGCATTTTCAAACTTTTTCGACCCACCCGATCTTACACAACGCATGCCAGTGTGAGCGGCATTTTGTAACTTATCAAGAACATGCCTCGCAATGTTAAAAAGTGAAACAATCACTTTTCACAGGAAATGATTGAAAAAAATCTACAGATGGTTCAGTAGTGGTAGTTTGGTTAAGAATTGGACTATTCTATATTTTCTTTTGTGCATGTACCAATGGTACTTAATTGCAGTATTTGAAAGGCACCATCTTAAAATATTGTTCTTGGAAAGCCTTATCTTTAAAACAAAATATAAGATGCCTTCATGGTGTTTCGTCAAAATGTTAGCAGTGCCGAATCTAAATTTGTAAATACCACTTGTCATGTAATTGGTATATTTAGAATATTTATCATAAACTGGAATAAATGTCTGTCTTATCGTTAAACTACTCTCAACTTTAAAAAATGCTTAAGATCTTAAAAATAAAGCAATAAAATATCTAGGATTTCACTGTTATTCTGAAATATTAAAATATAAGGAAATCAAGATATTTGGCAGCAGAGGTAATCCTTTATAGCATTAGAATATTTGAGACTTTGTACGCAATTAAAAACGGCATGGTAGATTTTTACAAAATTTTGGGATAGGTCATATAAGTCGAGGATCCTTTGTTGCCAAGTTTTTGGTGAAAAATAAATCATAGGTTTTTCATCATGAAAAAATTGAATGAAGCTGTGATTTCAGCAATGTTTTTGTACTGCAAATCAACACTTAGTGTATGCCTATGATCATTATCATCTCATATTAAGGTCTCTAAGTTTCCATGAAGCAATTTAGCAATTTATTTTCTATGAACCAGTTTAACAATTCATGCTAAATACATGTCGATTTTTATATGTAAAGCCCTTTTCAAAAATTGTTGTAATCTTTTCCTGGATTCGAACTCTCCCATCAAACGGGGGTACAAACACTCTTCGCTTCCGGTTATTACTCGTACGGTTAGCTAACCATACACAACTTAAACTCACATTTTAATTAGTAAGTAGTGCAAAAGTAGTGCAGTGTCACAGTAAACCACAGTAAATAATAACATTATAATCTAAATATGAACAGTTTTATGAACTGTTGTGGATGAACAACAATTGCCGTGTTCGGTTGATAACCGGAACTGTTTATTTGTATTTGAATGCTGGAACCGAAGGACGGACCAAATGATTTTTTGAAATGCCTATATATACGGTACAGAAGTACCCCATGAGTGAGTTACGAATAGAATTTCAAAATGGGGTTTGTTTCTGTTAACTTTAGATTGACACTTCAATTTTTTTTCTTAAAGCAAATTACACTACAAACCACCAAAAGTCTGAAATGGGCACTATTTGTGCTCGACCATACTGAAATTTACTCGACCTGTCTAAATAAGTCTTAGCCATGCTTAATTTTACTTGACCAAGTCTGAACTGTTCTTGACTGTCTGAAAGTGTTCTCGACATTTCTTACATGTCTGAATAGTACTCGACCTAGTTCTTAACCATACTAGATAGTGCTTAACCAATACTTGACCTCTGTATATGTATCTAATGTATGTTATTTTAATTTTTTTATTTTGTGAGCACTGTCAAGTGAAAATGTTTGCCTAATTTTATGCTTAAATAAATGGCTACGCCTAGCGCAGCAATATATACGACCGCAGCATTTCGTCCACTGAAATTTGAAAAAAAAATGTAATTTAAAGTGAGTATGGACATAGGAAAGAGATTGACACAATAATTAGATGGACACAATAAGGAGATTCACCCAGTAATTAGCTGGACACAAACTAGGGAAAATAAAAAATTAGCCCTTATGGCTCCTTATGATTCCTCTTTGACCCTTTATAGCTAAAAACGGTAAAGCTACATCCAGTCCATTGACATGCTGCTGAAAGCTTATATCGAGAGAAATCAGAGAAAACAAGAGGCTCTCAAGAGCCTGTATCGCTCACCTGGGCCACGGCCGATTTATGCAGTTGAAATAATCCCAATGTTTTAAGGGCATTATTTTCAAATTTGTTAATAGACATTGATGTTATATTATCTTAAGTTAAACTATATTCCAAACTGGCAGCTTTTTTGGAAGGGGTGCAGTTCTACTGTCACCTTTCTTGAAGGGGACCAGTGAGTCTGATTTTGGTTCCAATTGACTAAATATTTTCAGAGGAGAACATCTTTAAATGCTCTCCGATAGGCTTCCGATAGGTCTCAAAGTTAAACTATGTTACCCACGGGGGCCATCTTGAATGCCATGCAGACAAGCCATGCAAATTTTTCAAACGGAAACAACTATGGCCCGTTGTGACCAAGTATGTTTTCACTATTGGCCATGTAATTTCATGAGAAGATATTTAACCCAATGGGTCAAATCTTAAAATTGTTCCCCGCTGGCAGACATCTTGCATTAAGCAAAGACCTGAAAAACAACTCTTTTGCAGGGCCGCAAGCTAAAGACTATTGTGGCAAAGTTTGGTTCCAATTGGCTGAAACGTTTCAGAGAAGAACTTTGAAAGTGTTTTCCCATAGGGTCCAATGTTAAAACTATGATCCCTGCTGGCGGCCGTCTTGGATATAGCATGGATCTAAAAAACAACTTTTTTGCAGGGAACCATGTAAGGACTATTGTGGCCAAGTTTGGTTTTAATTGGCCAAGTAGTTCCAGAGGAGAAGATCTTTGAATGTATTTTCCCATAGGGTCCAATGTTTAAACTATGATCCCCGCTGGCGGCCATCTTGGATATAGCGGGGATCTGAAAAACATATTTTTTGCAGGGGACCATCTAAGGACTATTGTGGCCAAGTTTGGTTTCAATTGGCTCAGTAGTTTCAGAGAAGAAGATCTTTGAAAGTGTTTTCCCATAGGGTCCAATGTTAAAACTATGTCCAGCTGGCGGCCATCTTGGATATAGCCCGGATCTGAAAAACAACTTTTTTGCAGGGGACCATGTAAGGACTATTATGGCCAAGTTTGGTTTCAATTGGCTCAGTAGTTTCAGAGGAGAAGATCTTTGAAGGCGTTTTCCCGTAGGGTCCAATGTTAAAACTATGATCCGTCTGGCGGCCATCTTGGATATAGTGCGGATCTAAAAAACAAATTTTTTGCAGGGTACCATCTAAGGACTATTGTGGCAAAGTTTGGTTTAATTGGCTAAGTAGTTTCAGAGGAGAAGATCTTTGAAAGTGTTTTCCAATAGGGTCCAATGTTAAAACTATGATCCCCGCTGGCAGCCATCATGGATATAGCGCGGATCTGAAAAATAAGTTTTTTGCAGGGTACCATCTAAGGACTATTGTGGCCAAGTTTGGTTTCAATTGGCCAAGTAGTTTCAGAGGAGAAGATCTTTGAAAGTATTTTCCCATAGGGTCCAATGTTAAAACTATGATCCCCGCTGGCAGCTATCTTGGATATCGTACGGATCTGAAAAATAGCTTTTTAGCTGGGGACCATATAAGGACTATTGTGGCCAAGTTTGGTTTTAATTGGACCAGTTGTTTCACAGCAGAAGATCTTTGAATGAAAAGTTTACGCCGGACGGACGACGGACGAAAATTGATGACAAAAGCTCACCCTGGCTATAGCCAGGTGAGCTAAAAAAGCATGGTAATCACATGCATATGATATCCTCTCATCTTTCAAACATAAGAAAATACAGATACTGAAATGAATTTTGTCCACTTATATTGACTAATTTTAGCTTTTTATACCATTCCTTTAGTCAATATTTATTCTAGCTAATATGTTTCAGTAGAATGACATTTACTTTTCCCTGAGCAACACACAATGAGAGTTAAAAAATATACAAAAGCATCACAGATGCAATAGTCCTAGAACATAAGGCTTCGTTTACTTTGCGACTTTTTATATTTGGACAATGATAGCCTCAACATCTGTTGTATATATCAAAGTCAAAATTAAATGTCACACAAAAAACAATCAATTACTAAATTTATATGCTGAGTTTAATCCCTTAATAATGTGTAGAACATAAAAGAAAAGAAGCATTTTATCAAAAATTGTCTATGAAATCTTTAGAAATGAAAAAAAAAATCACTTAAAAGAATTTGTATTGGATTGTAATTAGTTGTTAATTCAGAATGTTAGTATATTCATTGAAAGTAGTTGACTGGTGTTAGCCATGTGAATCTTCAAAATATGTTACATATGCTTGATCTATTGAATATTATTTACTTAACCATTAACTAGTATAAATCGTCCATTAACATGACCTGACGAAAAACCTCCTCTTCTTAATCTCCTGGTCTTGGACAGAAAGTCTCCTGCATTGGTATGCAACAACTAAAGATGCAACAACTGAGTTGCAAATAGTTTGTCTCATGTAGCTTCACAAAAATTATTTGTCAGCAATAATAATAATTACATTGTACAACTTTTTATTTTCTCATAAGGATCAATGTTAAAACTATGTCCAGCTGGTAGCCATCTTGGATATAGCGCTGACCTGAAAAACAACTTTTTTGCAGGAGATCACCTAAAGACTATTGTGGCCAAGTTAAATTCCATTTGGCTTAGCAGTTTCAGAGGAGAAGATCATTGAATGTGTTTCCCCACAAACTCTAATGTTAAAACTATGATACCCGGTGGCGGCCATCTTGGATATAGCGCTGACCTCCTTTTTTGCAGGGGACTATCTAAGGACTTTTGTGACAAAGTTTGCTTCATATTGGCTCAGCAGATTCAGTGGCAAAATTTGGTCCCGATTGGCTCAGTAGTTTCAGAGAAGAAGATCATTGAATGTGTTCCCCCATAAGGTCCAATGTTAAAACTATGATCCCCGCTGGCGGCCATCTTGGATATAGCGCTGACCTGAAAAACAACTTTTTGAAGGGGACCATTTAAAGAGTATTGTGGCCAAGTTTGGTTCCAATTGGCTCTGCAGTTTCAGAGAAGAAAAGCATTGAATGTGTTCCCCATAAGGTCCAATGTTAAAACTATGATCCCCGCTGGAGGCCATCTTGGATATAGTGCGGATCTGAAAAACAACTTTTTTTGAAGGGGACCATCTAAAGACTATTGTGGCCAAGTTTGGTTCCAATTGGCTCCGTAGTTTCAGAGAAGAAGATCATTGAATGTGTTTCCCCATAAGGTCCAATGTTAAAACTATGATCCCCACTGGCGGCCATCTTGGATATAGTGTTGACCTGAAAAACAACTTTTTTGAAAGGGACCATTCAAAGATTTTGATTTTAAACTTATTTTTTTCATTAAAGAAAAGGATTGGGCAACAGGCAAAGCCTATACAAGCCCTCTCCCATCATACATGCAAAAGGTATACATTGTACAAATTTAGATGTAAACAAAAACATAAATATAAGCAGGAAAATTTACAAAGATGAACACTTGTGAGGCTCCTCATGGAAGTCTCGAGAAATCAGGTAATCAAATACTTATCACTAATTAAGTTAGTACTTGAAAAATAGGGTTAACTCAAAATATGGTAATCTTTAGTAATTTACATTTATCACAAAATATGATAATCAAATAATGAGAGTAGAATAGATGTAGAATGGGGGTTTAAATAATTGAGTAATCAATTAAAAAAACTAGTAATAAAATATTCAGCAAAATAACCCCCAATTATCAAGTTTTTTGTTGTTGTTTTTTTTGGGGGTTTTTTGGGTTTTTTTTTTGAAAACCATGAATAGAATCACAAGTTACTCTCTTCATAAATTATAATAATATCACAAGCAAAAGAAAATACCTTATGACATGCAATAGCACCATAATTAAAGGACATCAATATTTGTTTTTTTTAACATGAAAAAAGGAATAATAATAAAGAACTAAATGAATTAACTTTACATACAAAAAAGCAATAAATCATGCAAAATAAACAAACACAGCAAAAATAACACTTTTAAGCAAATCTGTGAGTGTCATTAATGTATTTTTGAACATATTCAAATATTTGTATATTCAAGTCAATAGAATAGGTTCTGTTACCATAAAGGAGTAAGTCCACAGTGATGTCTATATCTATATCATTGTTGTTAAGTAATTGTTGAATAGACTGAAACATATTTAAACGTTGTTCAATAAATTTTTGACAATTCATAAGAAGTGAAAATTGTCCTCATAGTCATTACTACAATTCGGACAATTTGTATTTTCAGAGAGGAAGTGACTATGTAGATGAACTTTAAGGTTACTACCCTCATTCCGAAGTTGACAATGTAAAATATTTTCGACCCGACGACCAAAGTTATAATACTTCAAAGAGACTGAAGAATTATAATGTTTAAAAAGTCTACATTTAAATATACTTAAGTTCGGGGACTCTCTAATATTCAAAGGCAAGGTATTCCACAGTCTCACAGTAGATGGGAAAAAACTATTATAAAAGGAAGTAGTTCTAGAAAAAGGAGGACGAAAAGTTGTGTCTTCATTTCTATGGTTGTATGATGTTTCTCTTGGTAAATAGGGTTGAACAATATCAAATAAGTAAGAAGGAGTTAAGCCATTTAATATCTTGAAAAATAAGATAAGTTTTTGATTCCTTCTTCTGTTACTAAGAGTTTCCCAACCAAGCTACTTTTATAATTTTTGTTTAGATGAATTTCTTCTTAACCCAGTTATAATTCGAGCTGCCTCAGCTTGTACACTTTCAAGGAGATTAGATTCAGTTTGTGAACAATTGTCCCAAACAACATCACTATATTCCAAGATAGGTCGAATAAAAGCAAAGTAGAGACAAATTAACGATTTCCTGTCCAGCAAATACTTTAAGCTACGCAGAATGTTGATACGAGAACAAGCTTTTTTGTAGATGCTATCAATATGAATTCTCCACGTGCCAGCAGACTGTAATGTTAAACCAAGATGACAATGATTGTCAGTTTCAACAATAATATTACCATTTAGTCCAAAATGAGACTGGAGGATGGACTCTAGACTTTCGAGTAAAAACTATACTTTTGGTTTTTTCAGAGTTAAACTGAACAGCCCAGTTTTTGGACCATTTAGAAATAATATCAAGATCATTTGTTAATGAAATTGCTGCTTCATCAAGGTTGTTGTCAACAATCACAAACAGAGAAGTATCGTCTGCAAAAAGGCGAATATTATTATCAATATTGTCAACTATATCGTTTATATATACTAGAAATAGAAAAGGACCAAGAACAGACCCTTGTGGAACACCTGCATGAATACCTTTCAATGAAGAAGCAAAACCTTCAGTAACAATTTTTTGTTGTCTATCAGACAAATAACTTTCTATCCATGATAATAATTGGTTATTGATTCCACATTGTTTTAATTTAAGAATAAGACCTTTATGCCAAACTTTGTCAAATGCCTTAGATATATCACAGAAGACAAATCTGACATCTTTCCCTCTATCCATATTACTAATAATTGTATGGTAAATTTCAACAAGCTGATTCATTGTGGAATCATTTGGTTGAAAACCAGACTGAAATCTAGAGAGAAGATTGTTTTCCTTCATATAATTGAATAGATGTTTAAATAAAATTTTCTCCATTAATTTACAAACTACACTGGTAACAGATATTGGACGATAGTTCTGTGGAGAGTGTGGACTACCTTTACCCTTAAATATTGGGTTCACATGAGCCACCTTCCACAGTGATGGCACTACTTTTTGATTAAGTGATAGATTGAACAGTTTAGTTAAGGGTTTAGACACAGAAACAGCCACTGCTTTCAATATTCTAGGACTAATACCATCTGGACCAGCTGGTTTAGTAGTATCTAATAATTGTAATAGATCTAAAACCTCCCCCTCAGAAATTTCAAATGTATTTAAATGATACTGAGGTGGTCCAACAAAATTTGGATTTGGAGGTTCATCTTCTATGACAGATATACCTGCAAAATGAGAATTCAAAACTTCAGCTTTGTCTATAGGGTGGATGTAAAATTGTCCATCTTTTTCCAAAAAAAGGGGGAGCTTCCCTTTTTTTGTAAACTGAGAGACAGATTTTACAATACGCCACCACTTACCAGGAGGAATATTTTTATTTACGAATTGTGACGTTAATTTTTTCTTATAATCATCTTTAGCTTTTCTTACCAAATCTATTACCTCGTTTCTTGCCTCCCTAAAATTTCTCCAATGTGAAGGGTTATTAGAATGTTTAGCTTTGTAATGTAGCCTGTTTCTGTGTCTGATTTTATTACGAATGGTATTATTCATAAAAGGTTTGTCATTCGGACGAACAGTAATAATTTTAGTAGGTATAAATCTATTACAGTATTCATCAAATACTTTAATGAAATTTGAATAAACTTCGTTGACGTTATTAGTGTTAAAGACCATATTATCCCAATCTGTATTTACAAGTTCATTATTAAGGGCCTAAAAATCAGCAGAATTAAAATTCCTTATTTGACGTTTAAATGCTAACTGTTTGAAAGTCTTGAAATTTATTTCTATGGATACTGGTGAATGTGTAATACAAATTGGAGGTAAAACTTCTGATGAAATTACAAAGTTTTTTCGACCATTTAAAGACTATTGTGGCCAAGTTTGGTTCCAATTGGCTCTGTAGTTTCAGAGAAAAAGATCATCGAATGTGTTTCCCCATCAGGTCCAATGTTAAAACTATGATCCCCGCTGGCGGCCATCTTGGATATAGTGCGGATCTGAAAAACAACTTTTTTGCAGGGGACCATCTAAGGACTATTGAGACCAAGTTTGGTTCGAATTGGCCCAGTAGTTTCAGAGAAGAAGATCTTTGAATGAAAAGTTTACGCCTGACGGACGACGAACGAAAAGTGATAGCAAAAGCTCACCCTGGCTATAGCCAGGTGAGCTAAAAATTCCATCAGAATCTGATCAAAAATAAAATTGCATATAATTTCGAAAAAATGCAATTTTGGGCCCTTAGACCCCTTATAGCTAGGAAACAGTAAGACCTATGCCAAATCCATTTACATACCACTGAAAGCTTATATCAAGAGGAATCCAAAGAAAAAAATCCCATCGAAATGCAATGAAAAATAAAAATTTTAGGTAATCTGCAAATTTGCAGTTTGGGTTCCTGTGAACCCTTATAGCTCGGAAACGGTAAGAACTACACCAAATCCGTTCACATACCACTGAAAGCTTACATCAAGAGGAATCCAAAGAAAAAAATTCCATCGAAATCAAATGAAAAATAAAAAATTTTAGGTTATTTGTAAATTTACTATTTTGGCCCCCTTCGGCCCCTCATAGCTCGGAAACTGTAAAAGCTACGCCAAATCCATTGACATACTACTGAAGGCTTACATCAAGAGGAATCCAAAGAAAAAAATCCCATTGAAATCCGATGAAAAATGAAAATTTTAGGTTATCTGTAAATTTATGATTTTGGCCCCGTTCGGCCCCTCATAGCTCGGAAACGGCAAGAGCTACGCCAAATCCGTTGACACACTACTGAAAGCTTACATCAAGAGGAATCCAAAGAAAACTTGAGGCTCCCAGGAGCCTGTATCGCTCACCTGGCTTTCAGTTGCCACAATGAAGCTAACATTCTAAGTTATACAGTTGAAGTAAAGTCTCTCATACTTTGTTAGCTCAAACACCACCAATATCTTAAACTGTATTCAAAGTCTGATCTTGTTTTACTATATTTCTTTGTTGCCCATTTTTGACAAAAATGTACTTGCTTATGACCACTTTCAACACCAGTTTTGAAGTTGAGACATAATTTTGTAAATGGCAGTCAACAACAATTTTAAAAACCATATTTTTGAAGTTAATAAATCAATTTTTATCTGGAAACCAATTTTGAAATAGAAAAATGTTGAATTTTTCCCGCCTTTTTGGTAGCCATTTTGAAATGGCGATGAACGAACAATTTTTAACATTGGTTTGAATTTGCGACATCAATACCCATTTGGAAACCAAATTCCATTGAAATTTGACAATGTTAAATTTTCCCACCTTTTTTGGCAGCCATTTTGAAAATAGTGGTCAACAAACAATTTTTAGCATCTGTTTTGAAGTCGCAACATCAATATCCACTTGGAAACCAAATTTTATTGAAATCGGACAATATTGAATTTTCCCGCCTTTTGTGGAAGCCATTTTGAAAATGGCGGTCAACGAACAATTTTTAACATTGGTTTGAATTTGTGACATCAAAACCTATTTGGAAACAAAATTCCATTGAAATTGGACAATGTTGAATTTTCCCGCCTTTTTTGGTGGCCATTTTGAAAATGGCAGTCAACGAACAATTTTCAGTACCTGTTTTGAAGTCGCAACATCAATATCCACTTGGAAACCAAATTTCATTGAAATTGGACAATGTTGAATTTTCCAGCCTTTTTTGACGGCCATTTTGAAATAGCGGTGAACGAACAATTTTTAACATTGGTTTGAATTTGCGACATCAATACCCATTTGGAATCCAAATTCCATTGAAATTTGACAATGTTAAATTTTCCAGCCCTTTTTGGCGGCCATTTTGAAAATGGCAGTCAACAAATAATTTTCAGCATCTGTTTTGAAGTCGCAACATCAATATCCACTTGGAAACCAAATTTCAGTGAAATTGGACAATATTGAATTTTCCCCCTTTGGTGGAAGCCATTTCGAAAATGGCGGCCAACGAACATTTTTTAACATTGGTTTGAATTTGTGACATCAATACCTATTTGGAAACAAAATTCCATTGAAATTGGACAATGTTGAATTTTCCCACCTTTTTTGGTGGCCATTTTGAAAATGGCAGTCAACGAAGAATTTTCAGTACCTGTTTTGAAGTCGCAACATCAATATCCACTTGGAAACCAAATTTCATTGAAATCGTACAATGTTGAATTTTCCCGCCTTTTTTGGCCGCCTTTTTGAAAATTGTGGTCAATGAACAATTTTACACACCAGTTTACACGTTGCCATAGAATATGGCAAACATTTTAATCAATTTACACTAAACCTTCATCTTCTCTAGTTATGGATATCAAAGACGACAAAATATGAAAATTTGAAAATTCCATGAAAAAGGGCAACAACTCCTACAAAGATTTTTCGATTTTCTTCAAAATTTCAGGGTGAGTAGATATTGATATGCTGAACCTTTTTGCAATTTACACTTGACCTCTATCTGTTACACTTTTTTAAAATAAAAAAATATATATAAATTAAAATTTAGACAATTTTACGGAAAAAAAGGCAATAACTCCAACACTAGATTTCGGAATTTCTTTTAAATTGCAGGGCGGGTAGATCTTAACATGCTGAATATTTTCACTCTCCATCAGATTTTTGATATCTGTAACGGTTTTCGAGTTATTTGCAAAAAATGCAATTTACCCCTTTATTCTATTTTTAGTAACAGCAGCCATGTTGCTTGGTTTTCGGACTAATCAAACACAATTTTGAAACTGTTTACCCTGGTGATGATTCAGGTCCAGTTTGGTAACAATTGGCCCAGTGCTACTGAGGAGAAGATTTTTTAAATTGATTACAAAAAATATCAAATTTCTTAAATTTGACCAATAAAGGGCAAAAACTCCTATATTGGTGGTGAGATTTTCTTCAAAATTTCAAGGTGGGTAGATCTTCATATGCTGAACATTTTTGCAATTTAAAGTTGACCTCTATCTGTTATAGTTTTTGCGATAAAAAATAAAGAATATCAAAATTTTGAAATTTTCACGAAAAAAAGGCAATAACTCTAAGACGGGTGTTCGGATTTTCTTCAAAATTGCAGGGCAGGTAGATCTTGTCATGCTAATTACTTTTACTTCGTCAGATTTTTGATATCTGTAATGTTTTTTGAGTTATTTGCCAAAAACAGCAATTTACCCCTATGTGCTATTTTTAGTAACGGCAGCCATGTTGTTAGGTCCTCGGACTAATCGAGCACAATTTTGAATCTAGATACCCTGGTGATGATTCAGACCAAGTTTGGTTTAAATTGGCATAGCGGTTTCAGAGAAAAAGATTTTTGAAAAAGTTCACGACGGACGGACGGACGACGACGGACGCCAAGTGATGGCAATAGTTCACATGGCCTTTTAGGCCAAGTGAGCTAAAAATCCCATCGAAATCCGATGAAAAATAAAAATTTTAGGTTATTTGTAAATTTACGATTTTGGCCCCCTTCGGCCCCTCATTGCTCAGAAACGGTAAAAGCTACGCCAAATCCGTTGATATAATGCTAAACGCTTGAAACAAGAGGAATCCGAAGAAAAAAAATCCCATCGAAATCCGATGAAAAATAAAGATTTTAGGTTATTTGTAAATTTAAGATTTTGGCCCCCTTCAGCCCCTCATAGCTGGATAAGGAAACAAGTAATACCAAAAATCTAATAGTAGAGCGCTACAATAATTTTTCATAAGGAATCCTTTGGAAAAAATTGCATCGAAACGGACTAAAAATAAAAAAAGAAATTTTTGAAATTCGCCCCTTTTGGGCCCCATTTATCTCGTGAACGGTACATGCCACCTGAAATCGGTTGGCATTCTTCAGATTGAATTTTTTCTAAGGAGTTTACTGAAAGAAACCCCATCAAAATCCGATAAATAATAAAGATTCTACAGTCAAATATGTGAAAACAACCAATGTAACCCTTTTTGGCCCCTTTTTTCTAAAACGGTCGGGGCCCGGAACATGAAATTATAACCTGGGCTAAAGCATGTGCCAAGAAACATCATACTAAAATTTTAAAATGATCCGTTCACTGGAACCAAAGTTATACTGTCCACAGACACAAAAATACCCAATTTTACCCCTTTTTGGCCCCTTTTTCTAAAACGGATGGGGCCACAAACCCGAAATTAAAACCCGGGATTGCCATTATGCCAAGACACCACATACTGAAATTTGAAGATGATCCGTCCACTAGAAACAAAGTTATGCTGGCCACAGACGCCGACGCCGACGACTGCGCCATACCATAATACGACCGCAAAATTTTTGCGGTCGTATAAAAACTGCTGATGAAACTGAAATTCCATCTGTTTTGCAATTCAAGTTGATACTTTTTGAACCGAGATTCGAACATCTGTTTTAGCCATATTGCATTTTATTTACACTACCAATAAAAATACTATATTAATGAGTTTATAATGTTTACCAATTTAAATTTTAGAAAATACAATTATCTTTACAAGCATGCTATTAATTAGTTATAATATGTAAATTTACCTGATTACAACTGTCCATACCAATAATTTATTATAACTTCAAAGTGTCAAAACAATAAAGATGTTGTTAATTAAAATTGATTCATAAATAGATAATTATGTAGTAAAGAAATTTCTGAGATAAACATAGATTAGACATGCATAAAATGAAGGAAAATGGCATTTGATTTTGGAAGTAATTTGTATTTAAGTATAGTGACATATTAAAGAATTGATAAAGGGCTACGCCTAGCGCAGTATGATACGACCGCAGCATGTCGTCCACTGAAATTTGAAAAAGTGTTATTTAAAGTATGGACATAGGAAAGAGCTTGACACAATAATTAAATGGACACAATAAGGAGATTGACCCAGTAATTAGCTGGACACAAACAAGGGAAAATAAAAATTAGCCCTTATTTATGGCTCCTTATGATTCCTCTTTGACCCTTTATAGCTAAAAACGGTATGAGCTACATCCAATCCATTGACATGCTGCTAAAAGCTTATATCAAGAGAAATCAAAAGAAAAAAATTCCATCAAAATCTGATCAAAAATAAAATTGCATATTATTTCGAAAAAAAAATGCAATTTTGGCCCCTTAGACCCCTTATAGCTAGGAAACAGTATGACCTATGCCAAATCCATTGACATACCACTGAAAGCTTATATCAAGAGGAATCCAAAGAAAAAAATCCCATCGAAATGCGATGAAAAATAAAAATTTTAGGTAATCTGCAAATTTGCAATTTTGGTCCCTGTGAACCCTTATAGCTAGGAAACGGTAAGAACTACGCCAAATCCGTTTACATGCAACTGAAAGCGTACATCAAGAGGAATTAAAAGAAAAAAATCCCATCGAAATCAAATGAAAAATAAAAATTTAAGGTTATCTGTAAATTTACCATTTTGGCCCCCTTCAGCCCCTCATAGTTCGGAAACGAAAAGAGCTACGCCAAATCCGTTGACTAAAAACTGAAAGCTTACATCAAGAGGAATCCAAAGAAAAAAATCCCATCAAAATCCGATGAAAAATAAAAATTTAAGGTTATCTGTAAATTTACGATTTTGGCCCCCTTCGGCCCCTCATAGCTCGGAAACGGTAAGAGCTACGCCAAATCCGTTGACTTATTACTGAAAGTTTACATCAAGAGGAATCCATAGAAAAAAAATCCCATCGAAGTCCGATGAAAAATAAAAATTTCAGGTTATTTGAAATTTACAATTTTGGCCCCCTTCGGCCCCTCATTGCTCGGAAACGATAAGAGCTATGCCAAATCCGTTGACTTATTACTGAAAGCTTACATCAAGAGGAATCCAAAAAAAAAATCCCATCGAAATCCGATGAAAAATAAAAATTTTAGGTTATTTGTAAATTTACGATTTTGGCCCCCATCGGCCCCTCATTGCTCGGAAACAGTAAGAGCTACGCCAAATCCGTTGACATACCACTGAAAGCTTACATCAAGAGGATTCCAAGGAAAAAACATCCATGGAAATCCGATGAAAAATAAAAATTTTAGGTAATCTGTAAATTTACGATTTTGGTCCCCTTCGGCCCCTCATAGCTGGGTAAGGAAACAAGTTACCAAAAATCTGATAGTAGAGTGCTATGATAATTTTTCTTAAGGAATCCTTTGGAAAAAATTGCATCGAAATCGGACTAAAAATAAAAAAATGAAATTTTTGAAATTCGCCCCTTTTGGGCCCCATTTATCTCGAGAACGGTACATGCCACCTGAAACCCGTTGGCATATCCCAGATTGGAAATTTTCTAAGGAGTTCACTGAAAGAAACCCCATCAAAATCCGATAAATAATAAAGATTCTACAGTCAAATATGTGAAAACAACCAATTTAAGCCCTTTTGGCCCCTTTTTCTAAAACGTTGCGGGTACGGAACATAAAATTATAGCCTGGGCTAAAGCATGTGCCAAGAAACATCATACTAAAATTTGAAAATGATCTGTCCACTGGAACCAAAGTTTTGCTGTCCACAGACACAAAAATACCCAATTTTACCCCTTTTTGGCCCCTTTTTCTAAAACGGATGGGGCCACAAACCCGAAATTAAAACCCGGGATTCCAATTTGCCAAGACACCACATTCTGAAATTTGAAGATGATCCGTTTACTAGAAACAAAGTTATGCTGGCCACAGACGCCGACGCCGATGACTGCGCCATACCATAATACGAGCGCAAAATTTTTGCGGTCGTATAGAAATTATAGTTACTTTTTGAATTTTGCAAGTATTTCTTTTAACACTTTTAAATTCTGCAATATACTTTCAACATCTTGATACAAAGTTCAAATCTTGATGATCTAAAATAACATTCCCCAATTTCTCATTAAATTAAAAAGAAATTAAAACTGAAAAATTTGAATGCAATCATATGTAAAAAAGTGTGTCCATTTTCCTTTGAATTTTGTTTTCGTAGCAAGTTTTTGGCATTGATAAAAAGTTAGATTTTTTTATATTTTGAATTATGAAAGAAAACAAGCTTATTTTTATTTTGTTACAAAGGGGAGTGCCAATTCCTACAAGTACAATTGTTTTGGGTATTTAGATTCTAAATACAAAGTTGGGTTTTTGGTCGAGTATGGTTAAGACCTCGGTCGAGTATGGATTAGACCAAGTCAAGTACAATTCAGACTTGGTCAAGTAGTGTTCAGACTTTCATTAACATATTGTTACTGGTCGAGCACGGGTCAAGACAATCTCCGTCAAGTTAAGTCTTGTTAAGTACAATTAGAGAAAGGTCAAGTTCAATCAAGTACAGTTCAGACTTTTTCAGAATTGTCGAGTAAAATTAAGTACAGTCGAGCACAAATAGTGCCCATTTCAGACTTTCATGGGTTTGTAGTGTTAGTATATTATATCTTTCATACTGCAATTTTATGTGGAATCTTTCGGTCACCAAAGGTCATGTGTATTAAATCTTTAGAGTTTAAATGAACATAATTAGTAAACACGAAATTAAATTAATTTTTAAAATGCACGAATTTGAATATGACTCTACATATATATATATATATATATACCTACACTGAAAGGTGTTGAATGAAAAAAAATACAAACTACTTATAAAAGAAAGTCTCAATGAATGTGCGCATGTCGAAAATATATGTGAAAATACATGTAACCTGTCAAAAACCTAGTAAAGACCTACTACAATCGGCGTAAAAACCGCCAGAACGTAGTATTAACGTATTAGAAACTTGATTGACGTATTAAAGACCCATTAGTAACTTTACCAAGTCGTGATACAAACTTGATTGAAAAATACTGTTATATGAAATCGTAGTGAAAACGTATCAAAAACGTACAACGGTCGTATTGCAATCTTAAAGGACGTAGTAAGAACGTAGCAAAGACGGCGGAGAATTTCATCACGTCCGCGCCAAGTCCTTGAAGTTTTTGGCCCGTTCATTCCACGTACTTTCTACGTCCACGCAGTTCTCAATACGTTCTTAGTAGGTTTTACTACGTTTTGTCACGATCACGTTCTCACCACGCTTGTTTTGGACATGCTCAAAATTATTCAACGTCCTTCACGTCCTTTAAGTTCGTACTGCGTTCAATAAATTTGCACTATGCCCGATCAAGTTTCTATCACGCCTTTACTACGTTCAGCAAGTTTTTGCCACGACGTTCATTTGATTTTTTAGGACTTCATGAGAACATAGGAAGAACTTTAACTAGTATGACGGGGGCCGTTACAACCGAATTATAGGTAGGTTTATTCACATGTAAAGGCCCCGTCACACTAAACAAGTACAGTAAAATGTATCAGCCAGTGTTTGTGTTATAAATGACTGGTTTATTAACAAGTTAAAAAAATCCATTCCACTGACCTAAAATCAATGCTTAAATTTGTTTCAGCATCACACTGAGATGATTTGAAATAAAATGTGTGGTTCTCTTTGATGTTACCCATCCTATAATTCTTCACATCTTCGGTTTTACTTCTATTTTAACACCGTTTGATTTGACTTGGAAAAATAATTGAACTGATCTGAAGATCATCAAAATCTGGTCTTTCACATGTAGACGTTCGACTGTTCGTTAGACGCCCGTTATGCACCCGTTCCGCATATTTGAAGTATGATAGTAAAATGCTAGTTTTTTTTTAATAATGGTATGCTCTGTTATGCTTTGTGTATTTTGGATATAAGTCATTAATATTTCCACTGTTGAATGAAAATCATCAGTCTGACGTAAAAATGTAACCAACAAGAGAATTTCTGCCAATACTTCAGCAAATGCTATCGTTTCTTACTAAAATTTTCGGGGTTTTCGAACATTGGCTAGAACGTTTTAGTGTGACAGGGCCATAAATGAAAACTGTAACGTCCGGTTCGTCAGAATTGAATTAAAACATGTTTGTCCGATACTTTGACATTTTAGTATAGACTTTTTTTATTTTGTTACATCGGTAACTCTTAGGATAAAATATTACAAAAAGAACATCGACCCCACAAGGTATGGCTACAATGATTTAACTTTTTTTTATTGTCTCCAGTACAAATTCTGTAAAAACGTATTAAAGACCTACTTCAAACTGGGTGGTCTCAGCGGAGTCGTAGCAAGGACGTAGTTTGAAAGTAGTAAAGATGTGATGAACGCAGAAGAAACGTAGAAAGGACTTGTTAAACCTACGAGGAACTTTGTCATAAACTTTAAAGACGTATTGCGATCTTAGCGCTGACGTAGAGAAATCGTTGTAAACACTTTAAAGCTATATTTTTATCCCGTTTTCGCTACGTTCCAGAAAGTTTTAAGAACGTACTAAGATCTTGATGGTCTTCATCCCAGTATGACGGGAGTTTAACCTAGAAAACAAGGAGACTGACATAACTGTATCACGTGATCTGTCGTATTTAGTACTCATGAATTAGATGCACACAAAAATTGACAGAATTGTTTCTGCAGTCGTAATTTGTCAGATAAAAAATCTGATTGTGCACGAGGATAGATATGAGAGGTAATACCCAAGACAAAGCAGAATAGAAAAGAATAGGATAATATATTTTATTGTCAATCAAGACGCCAATTAAGAGTTGAACAATCAAAAAAGAAATTTAATACACTGATTTATATTTATAACAAGGATTGGTAAAAAAAAACTAAATCCCAAAAATTCTTGTTAGAAGGTATGTTTTACTTCTCGACCAATCAGAGTGCTGCTTTTCTAATCTCTAATGTGTTAAGAATCTGTTTACATACCATCTTAATAATTTGCTAAATACAAGTCAGAACAATAGAGTAGACAGACACTGAACACATAAGAGATTAGAAACGAATCATTCTGATTAGTCATTGATAATTTGCTAAATAAAAAAGGAATCTGAAAAAAAACATCCATTATGAACAACTAAAATTAAAATTCATTCCTAATAAAAATTTGATTCCACAAGGTAAATGAGACTTCCGTTTTTTCAAAATTTAAATTTTCACTTTTTTCACTTTTACAATGAAACTGTAATTTTCTTCCACATTTCAATTTTTCACTTTTTACAACGAATCTGTATTTTTTCCCACATTCAGTTTTTCAATATTTTTAACTTTTTATAGTGTAACTGTTTTTGCATATTTCAATTTTCACTTTTCAACTTTTTACAATGAAACTGTATTTTTTTTTACAATCACTTCATATATCGAATCGGGAACAATTGGTATGAAGGTAAAACTACAACGTTTTTTTTTCTCGATTTCATATTATTCCCAAATGATAAATTTGTGAATATATTATATTCCTAGATTTATTATTTTTAATATTCTCCTCTGTTATTCTGACCTGTTCACCTTGAATGTTTTTGTTAAAATAAACAAATTCTTCAGAATCATTTTGACATAAGTTTGTAGGGCAAAAATATACATTTATGGTCTTTTGTAGAGGTCGATATTTGTTTTAATAGACCTAGAAATTAATATAGACGGACGCCGCAGGCGGAGGTTCATATTGAAATGTTTAGATCTATTAAAACTCATATCGACAGATACAAAAGACTCGTAATTGTTTTATTACATAATAGTAATCTTTTCATGGACATTTCCAGGTTTTTCAACGTTGATGTTGTATATTTTCTTTAAATCAAACAAAATAAGATGTCAAACATGGGGTATGAATAACATTTACAAAGAAAAAAGTAAGAAAATGGTTTTGTTGTTGATTATATGTGATTTGTGAAGTATTGCTCGATTCGATTACATCTCGAAATCATAATTAACCCACATAGCATATAATCACAAGGATTAGTTATTCCGCACGTTTAACCATGGGTTATGGTTTTCTCCTAAAAAGTAAAATATAATTTTTAATCAACTCCGTGTATCGTTTCTTATGTTGAGTAGTATATGTACCCTGTTTCTGAGAAACATTTATGAAAATCTTTGACAGTGACATCAATTAAGTTATATATAAAGCTGTTGCTGGGAAGTAAACACTTTAATGCTTTTCCAAATGAGTTTAATTTCAAAATATGTTAATATGGTCCCAATTAATAATCTCACTACATTCGTCACTAATGTAGCCTCAACGAAATTTGCCGCGACTTTTCTTCAAATATCTTTTTTAGTAAATGTTGGAGGATTACATGGTATACACCAATGGAAAGCTAATTTTTTGTCGCTTCAGGCCATGTTTTTCCATAATTTCACAACACAAGATGAGAAGTAGGGTGCCCAAGTGACAATTTTTCCGAATTTCGGTTAAAGGAATTCCACAAACCTGCATTATCTATGTTTGAAAAGAAGAGACCATGGTGCATGCATCGAAATAACGTTGTCGTAGTTATTGGCTATGGTCACATTTTATTTTGAATAAGGTCAAAGGTCAATTCCTGGAATTTAGAAAATTTTGATACTACTTAAATTAAGCTTAATTTCGCCCATAAAATTAAAACAAAATTTGATTATTTATTGTGAATTGTATTCGAATAATTCGGGTTTTTTTTTTATTTTTTATAATGATTTGTCTTTTGTCTTCATTCAACAAGCTTCAAATTGGCATATTATTATAAAGGTCCGTCATTTTGAATATTTGCACCTCCATAATTTGAGGGGTTCTTTCTGGTATCGAAAATATAAATTGATAAAACTTTTCTGTAAAGCAAACCTTAAATTCAATTTTAAGCCCAGCCTTTTAAAAATAAACAAATATTTAGGCGAAATAAATCGTACCTTTGTTATTGCTATAACTATATCAATTTTCCCAATAAAACACCTACTTATATAAAACTTCGCCAGACCGACGCAACTGGCACATAACCTTAATATATTATCTGTAATTATATGGAAAGTTAATTTAAAAAGTAAAAATAAATTCATGTGTTTGAAAATTCAAACTGGAAGCAACGTAAATTATGTAATTTGACTAGACTCAGGTCTGTTAAGAACCATTGAGAAAAAAATGAAATGAGTTATCTCGCGTCGTACACTATTAAACAAAATACCACCAGAATGGATGACAAATCAACCAAAATTTTTAAGTTTTACTTAAATTTGGGCGTTTTATTTGATTTCTAAGCAACGGTCGACGTCCTTGATTTTTGGCAAATACAAGTGCATGTACATTTTATTTTGGGCTTTTCGTTCAAATTAGAATATTTCGGAAATTAAAGCATACAGTTTGGGTGCAGTCATAACCTTTCAGGAAGTTAACTAAGAACTGTTCTGATGACTGCTCTAAGTTAAGTTAGAATTGTTAGAACTTCTCTAGAGCAGTTCTAAAAGCAGTCATAAAAACAGTTATAAAAGTAGTCATTTTGTAGAATTGTTCTAAAAATGTCATTGTCAAGAACAGTTCTAAAAACAGTCAAAACCTGTTCTAATAGCGGAATTGGTCAGAAGTTTCTAAAACCAGTCATAGCTAAGAACTGTTCTGATATTTAAAATAAATTAATCAATATACTCGGAAATCACCGAGATACTTATGATAACCAAGGACGTATAAATTTACGTTTTAGACTAGAAGATTTAAACAAAAATCGTCCAAATCTTGGACTAATATATTAAGTCCAAGTACAAATATATAAAATATTTAAAGTTCTGATTGTGGCTAGGTGGCTACAGTGGCTATTCTCTCTGTATTAAATAATGCAATCGAAACATGACAAGAACAAGAAGTTTCATGATTGCCGGCATCAATATTATATCGATTGCAGAAAATGTCCGTTTTGCCATCTGTTTTAGTCAAATAAAAGGACGTTTCATGATAATGGGCATCGTTATAATATATATTGCAGAAAATGTCCCCTTTGCCATCGGTTTTTATCAAATTAAATTAAGTCTATTGATTGCGGGCATTGATATTATGTCAATTGCGGAAAATGTCCCTTTTACCATATGATTTTATTCAAATTACATAGAGTTTCATGGTTTCGGGCATTGATATTATATCGATTGCAGAAAATGTCCCTTATTCCATTTGTTTTAGTCGAATTACAGTAAGTTTATTGATTGCGGGCATTGATAGTATGTCGATTGTAGAAAATGTCCCTGTTGCCATATGATTTTATTAAAATAACGTTATGTTTAAATTATTGCAGGCATCAGTATTATATGGGTTGCAGAAAATGTTATTTTTGACATCTGTTTTTAGTCAAAGTTTATTGATTGCGGTCATTGATATTATGTCGATTGCAGAAAATGTCCCTTTTGCCGCATGCTTTAATTAAATTACATTGAGTTTCATCATTACGGGCATCGATATTATATCGATTGCAGAAAATGTCCTTTACTTTTGCCATCTGTTTTTAGTCAAATTACAGTAAGTTTATTGATTGCAGGCATTGCTATTATATCGATGGCGAAAAATGTTACTTTCACTATATGTTTTTATTCAAATTATCTTGAGTTTTATGATTGCGGCCATCGGTATTATACGGATTGCAGAAAATGCCCCTTTTGCCATCTGTTTTAGTCAAATTACAGTAAGTTAATTGATTCTGGGCATTGATATTATGTCGATTGCAGAAAATGTCCCTTTGCCATATGATTTTATTAAAATTACATAAGTTTTAAATTCATGATTACGGGCATATCGATCATGATTTTATTTAAATTACAGTTAGTTTTTTTATTGCGGGCATTGATGATATTTCAATTGCAAAATTGACCTTTCCCATATGATTTTATACAAATTATATTCAGTTGCATCATTGCGGGCATCGGTATTGTATCGATTGCAGAAAATGTCCCTTTCCCAAATGAGATTAAGTTTCATGATTAAGTTTCATTGATATTATAAGGATTGCAGAAAATGTCCCCTTTCCTATATGTTTTAGTTAAATTACAGTAAATTTAAGTTTATTTATTGCGGGTATTGATATAATGTTGATTGCGGAAAATGTCCCTTTTGCCCTATAATTTTATTCAAATTATATTGAGTTTCATTATTGCGGGCATTGATATAATATCGATTGCAGAAAAGGTCCCTTTTGCCATCTGTTTATAGTCAAATTACAGTAAGTTTATTGATTGCAGGCATTAATATTATGTCGATTGCGGAAAATGTCCCTTTTGCATTATGATTTGATTCAAATTACATTAAGTTTGCTGATTGCGGGCATCGATAGTATAACGATTGCAGAAAATGATATTTTTGACATCTGGTTTTAGTCAAATTACAGTAAGTTTATTGATTGCGATCATTGATATTATGTCGATTGCAAAAAATGTCCCTTTTCCCATCTGTTTTTAGTCATTTTAGTCAAATTTACAGTAAGTTTATTGATTGTGGGCATTTCTATTATACCGATTACGAAAAATTCCCATTTTGCCATATGATTTTATTCAAATTATCTTGAGTTTCATGATTGCGGGCATCGGTATTATACGGATTGCAGAAAATGTCCCTTTTGGCATATGTTTTTAGTAAAATTACATAAAGTTAATTGATTGCGGGCATTGATAGTATGTCGATTGCAGAAAATGTCCCTTTTGCCATATGATTATATTAAAATAACAGTAAGTTTATTGATTACGGGCGGGCATTGATATGGCAATTGCAGAAAATGTCCCTTTTTTGCCAAATTATTTAATCAAAATTAGATTAAGTTTCATGATTACGGGCATTGATATAATAACGATTGCAGAAAATGTCCCTTTTGCCATCTGTTTTAGTCAAATTAAAGTAAGTTTATTGATTGCGGGGGCATCGATATTATACCGATTGCAGAAAATGTCCCTTTTGCCATATGCTTTTATTCAATTACATTAATTTTCCTGATTGCGGGCATCGATATTATACCGATTGCAGAAAATGTCCCTTTTGCCATATGCTTTTATTCAAATTACATTAAGTTTCCTGATTGCGGGCATCGATATAATACCGATTGCAGAAAATGTGCCTTTTGCCCTCTGTCTTTTTTTTTCTTGTGACCCCAACTAAAACTAACGACAAAAGGAACAATTTCTGTATCCTCGATACATGCAATAAAAAATTTCCTATAATACCCGAGCTACCATATATATATATATATATATATATATATATAAGGAAAAGGAAAATTTGTGAATTCAACACGGAATAATTACGTCTGATAGTCAGAAAGATAGCCCCGTTATCATGACCCATAGGAAACTATTGTAACGCACATTATAATGACCACTTAAGAACAGCTCTAATATATGACCACTTTTAACACTGTTCTAGGTTAACTAAGAACTATGACCATATTATAACCACTTTTAGAACAATGAAAGCTTTTAAAACAGTTCCACGTAGAACCAATTATGACCGCTTTTAAAACTGCTCTAGTTGAAGTTAACTTAGAGCAGTCATAATTTATGTCCGTTTCTAGAATTTGTTCTATGGCTGCTCTAAGTTAACTTCAAGTTAACTTAGAAACAATTCTTAGTTGACTTAGAGTTAACCTGGACATAAGGTTATTTCTGCACCAAACTGTAGCTATTTCGCATTCAATGACTATGTCGTTAATTTAGACTAGAATTTACCCCGACAATAATACCGATAAATTATAAAAACCAGTCAAAAATAACTTGCATTCTATGTTTCAGATAAATATTTAAGGTCTACACTTCATATAAATAGCTTTTTATTAGCATATTAGAGGAATCTACTATTTTCTGTAACTTTAAAGATGCCATATCTAAATCTCTGTTATATGCTACCTTTAAAAACAACGGCAGTAGAATACCGAAAGATTAAATCAAAGTCCAGAGACAAAGCAAAAGCAAGAACACCAGAAGACGGAAGACCAAAGAACCAGATGCCCACAAAACACACGAACGCTACATATACAACACAAAAAAACAAAGCACGAACAGTGTGAACTCTCAAAACACAGAGTGACATCAGGTGCTCCGGAAGGGTAAGCATGTCCTGCTCTGCATACAGCACCCGTCGCACTATCAGAGGGTCAATCCAGGGAATAGTCAAAAATTGAAAAATTAAAGAAATTGTGACCAGGAATTTCTACGACAGCTAAAATTACAAAATTTAATAGTTTTTTTCTTTTTTAAAACAAAAATTAGCCTTGTCTGTTAACCCAAACCCGAAAACTAGGCGTCTTTCTGGACGTTGGGCACCCTACTAGAAGGGAAAAGTTTTTCATTACCCTTGTTCTTTATTTGAATAGCAAATTTGAGTCGAAAACAGAGGGAATATACCTGGTTAACAGAACACCTGTATTTAATGGATCAATTGATTAAACAAAGCACCTGGGTCGGGAGTTAATCTTTATTCGAGACAAAAAAAAGTAATTATTTTATTACTTAATGAAGTATCAACAAAACTGCAACCTTTAAACAATATATTTTCGATTAATATAAATGGTAAATGGATATTGGTTCTTCAAATTTGATTCTCAATTTTAACCCAAACCTACTCATGAAAATTAGTAAACAAATCGAAATTCTGAAACAACATGCAAACACCCTATATTCAAATAAGTAAGCAATCGACAGTGCATTTGGTGTCTTTTCATTGGTGTGTTGGTTTGCGTAAATCATTCATGAATCACACTTACATCGATTTTTTTAAAAATTTGAATGACAATATTAACATTAAGGTTTATGGAAAATATTTTTATTTGAACTTTCATTATTTCGGTAATTATACCAAGAGTAGCGACAAGAAATTAGAAAATGATATATATGTTAGCGGCAATAAGTAAAATTTGGCGTTAAGCTTATTTTCTAGGCAATAAGCTAATGCCTAGGCACTAATTGATTTACTAAAATTTTCTGGAATTAGGCTTATGTCCTAAAATGATGGATGTCAAATTCTGACTTTTTCCTAGGCAGTAATGAATGTTTTGAAATGAAATAAAGACATTGTTCTTATGAATAGTTTTCATTTAATTTCAATTTTAACACAGAGATAACATAGATATTAATAAAGGCATTTTTACACAATTTCTAACCCGATTTTAACCTTTCTTTTTTCTTTATAGATTTTAGTATAATCTTGTCATTTTGGTTTGAAAATTGTATTTATAGATTAATGAGTTTTTGGGGTTTTTTTACTACAAGCTCGACGCTCAGAATACATATCTCCACCTCATTTTTGGGACCAATTTTCATTCAATCCATGAATTCCAGAGATCTGAGTAATTTTTCAAGTGGTTTGTTTTCCTATTAACAGACAGTTGATCCTCTCTAAAAGGCGCTGACCTAGTTTGAAATTTTTTCAGCTTCTTTTGAAATTTGCCGGGAACATTTCTGAATTTTTTTTTTTAGATCTTTCTGATGTTTTGAATGGAAATTCTCAAAATTTCGTAGTTATAACCAAAACTGAAAAAACCTTGCATTTGGTGACCAATTTGATGAATTACACATTTTTCATTGTTTTCGTCAGTGTGATAGCAATGTTCAGACAATTTGAGAGTTTTGATTTTGACCACTCCATGAAAAGTTGATGGTGTGAGAAATTTTCAAAAGAGAGTTAAAAAATCTTATTAGTAATTATTAATAGGCATATTTCGCCATAGAAGATTTCTGGCAAACAAATGTCAGGTGTTGGCATTTTCGTTGGTGCTTAGTTTATTTACTCTTATCTGGCGATAACCAAGGGTCTGATCCTACTGCCTGTGCAGTGTTACTCTTGTCCATCCGAACACCTGTCACACTTTTGTTAAGTTCTTAGTAAAGGGTCATATCTTAGGTACTAGATATTTTTCACTTCAGCAACTTTGTTCAAATTTTCTGTTAAACAAGCAAACTGTCTTCATCCGTTTATCAGATCTAAATTTGAAGCGAATAGTATATCTGAATTGAGTAAGTGTGCAAACCTACCGAGGCAAGTGTAAGAAAACTTTGCACAAGCAAGTGTCATTTATCAAAGATCAAAGAAGGAAAATGTTGGTGATGCATAATGTAAGAATAATCTGAAATTTTGATTATAAATACTTTATTTGCAAAATAAAATGGTGTATTTCTAGTCATTATTATAGTTAAAAAGTTCACCAGGCAATAAGCCTGATGCCTGGCCATTTTATTCAGGCAATAGGTCTATTTCCTAGTGTTTAAGACTAATACCTGAATCGTTTCAGTCAATAACATTACTGCCTAGGCATTAGCTTATTGCCTAGGAAAAAGGCTTAAAGCCTGATTTTGCTTATTGCCGCTAACATATATATGTTTAATTATGGTCTTATTTAAAAAAAAATAGCTGCAGCGATTTAGGCAGCAGCAAATTCGTTGTGCGTATTTCAGTATGGTCATTACTCTAAATATACGAACAACACCATACTGTTACTGTAAATATGGTTTCTGCATATGGCCATTTCGACAATTTATGCCTCTTCAGTAAGCATTATCACTTGAGCTACAAAATTGCTCGAAAATGTCGAATTTTATCCCATGATTAATTCATAATTTCTCACTTAACAAACGTAATGCCTTTTACAATACTCAATACTTATATGAACCCCACTGAAGTAAACTGACAAATAATGATGAAATATTGTATTTTGGTTTGTGTGTTAAACTTATAGCATCCATTATTTCTAGAGAAAATGTTTCGAAAGAGATTACTCTGTTACAGCATATTTATACATTAGCGTTTAAAGTGGTAATTATTATAATAACTGCGTTTTCATGCATCAGAGTTTAAAATATTAATAATAATACCGAAAAAAATAATTTAATTTTGAATGTAAGACCATTTCTGATTGGTTAAATAGTTTGGAATTATTTTCAAATAAACCAAATACTGTTGTTTACGGGACGTCACAAAGGAAATTTCCTGAAAAAAAATCCATTTGTGAATATTTAAACAGTTTTATATTAAATCGAATAACTATAACTTATTTTTGTTTTATTGACTCATAAACTCAATTTCGGGCTCTTTGTGGTTTACTCAATGTGAAGAGCCAAAATATTGAGTTAATGGTTCAATAAACATAAAATAAATGACAGCCATTCCTTAAATAACCTCAAATCATGTTTTATGGATTGGCATAATTCCAACCCGATCGCGTTTCATTTGTTTTTATCTCACTTTCGGATCTTTATTTTGAGTATCTTGGGGATACTCATTAAGAGTAAAAAGAAGATAGAGTAATGTATTGTGAGTTACAAATATTGAGTCGTACTTACATTTGCTCGATAAATTATTCTGTGACATCGAAATATTTGAAAGCCTTTCATCGGTGGAAAGTCCCTTATTATATAGCGCGACAAAGTCTTGTTTTCTAGCATCTGCCTCACTAGCAACCTTATCTAATCGATTGTTAGTTTTTTGGATCTCTGTTTCTAAATGCTTCGCTTCATTGGCCACGTTCAGCACCGACTGCATGTTTGAAAAGTTTTTCATCTGCTCAAGTATTAGAATTTTACGTTCCATTTCAGTAGCATGAGCCTCTAAAACGGTGTGGTTCTGCTTCAAGTCCTTATAGTCCTGTTTCAGTTGGTCATGGTCTTTCTTGAGTAAAATTAATTCATTTTGTATGTTCATTGTACTACTCGACAAATTCAAATATTGTTTTTCAATGGTACCATTGTAGTTGATCCACATTTGATATCTATTAGTTACCTCCCTTTCAGTCGTTAGAAGTGCTTGCTTCAGCTTTGAAAAATCCTGTTCAAGTTGAAGCCGGTAGTGTCTTTCTTGATATAACAAATCCAACAACGTATTGTATTGCTTGTCTGATATTGCAGGACCATTTGTTGGTGGTTGTTGAGTTTTACCTTCCAATAAAAATCCACCACAACAAACAACTAATGCGAATAAGGCACAAAGCAACATCGTATGTTTGTGCACTCAAAAGGATACACCTATCGAGATTGGAAATTGTTCTAATGATGATCACTTTTATCTGAATTATTTCTTTATCAGCCTGTGATATTTGATAATGTTTAAAATAAATAAACAATAAATCTAGATCTAGTACATAATCTATCAAGTCTGTTAGATGGGTCATTTCGAATATTAAGGTAGATGGACATTGTTGCGCTGCGCAATGCAATCGCGCATAAGAAAAATAAAGAATCGGGTACGGGGTAGGTTTGATTTTCGGACCGGAAAAGTAATTTGACTCTTTTCCTTTATGATGTCACAATTGAATGACAAATGTGAAACGTCATATTTCGTTTACTTTGCTGCGAATTAACTCCCTTTTCCCGAAAATAATGTTTCATCCGGAAACTTTGTAAAATATCTCCGTTAAAAGCATGGTGACATATTCATTTTTTAATTTTAACCAATAAATTACATCATAAACTATCTGTTCACAAAAATATATCAAATTCTCTTGGATAAAAAGTTCATTTCTATTAAGCTAAAAATTGCCTTTCCATATTTTCCCCGTGCATTCTTTGAAAAAATGGCTAAAAATGAGCAAACTTTGATCTCAATTCTAGAAAAACAAGCATGGTGACCCATACTTTTTATTATATATTTTGGGTAAGTAGGATTGATTCTTCAATTGTGCCGACTTGCAGCAAAATCTCATGGATGTGAATATTACTGTCTATCTACCTTAATTAGAAATACATATTTTGCAATTCATTTTAACTTAAGCATCCAGTACAAAATTTGTCAGAAGAAATAAAAAAAAAAAACAAATGTCATTACACTGTCGAAAGTCTATTTCTGGTAGATACAATTTGAAATTTTCATGAATATGGTGATAATACAGCAGGAATTGTTATGAGAAATGTCATGTTGTGACTGAAGATCCACAAAACGCTGCGTTGCATACAGAATATGATGCCAAAACGACAGGCGATGACGGATGACTTGTCATCGTGGCTGATAGACTACTGAACTAAATACTATAGGCCATGGGCTGAAATCACTTTCCGTGCACCCCCCCCCCCCCCCCCCCCCCCCCNCACCGCGAAAAATTCTTGTATTTTCGTTTTAACCTAAGTTTCATCTTTTAAGCTCCATAATTATTTAATGATAAGTAATATGTTGTGAAATTTGGTACCAAATTAAAGCTAATTTAATATCCTTTACAATGAACTCAAGTTTGGGCACTTTACGCCATTTCTATGATCTGGGGATACAAAAATGTACCCCCCCTGCAAAAAAATTAGCGAAAATGACAATTTTAAGCTGTCAATTCCTTTCAGATAAACAACCATCGTCATTTGATCTAGTTTTTATGCCTAACTTATCTGTTGTGATACAATGTTGGAAAATAAAACCATTAATATCCATAAAATTTTGATTTTCGGTATAAAATTTTTGAAAAATGAGAATTTTCGGAATTTTAGATTTTTTCACAATTTCGACTTTCTCACTTTATGGTCGTAAAAATCTGAATATATATTTAATAATTGCCGATGTAATAATGATTTATGATATGTTAGCAACAAATCGTGTGCAAACGTTTTAGTTTCAGATCTCTTATAGGTTCAGAAATGTCAAAATTAGCACCCCTCCCCCTAAAAATTAAGGGAAAATATGAAATATTCAGGCTCTAAATAATTAAAGAATAATGTTTTATTGGAATTCTAGTGTGTATTTCACTAAAGCTGACATGCAGAAGATCATTTAAGTAGATTTAAACATTTTAAGAGGTCCCTTTTTGATTCTTCTGCTCGAAAATGTATGCAAAATTAGAATTTTCCGTTTTTCAGAATTTCTGCTGTTTTGACTTTGAGATGCAAATACTTCATGAAATTGATATATAACTTGAAACTGTTGGTTAGATATCCTTTCATGATATCTAAGCCATAAGAAAATGTGTTTTAAACATTTTAAGAATAACTACAGTCTCTTAAATTACAAACATATAACCCCTTACCACAAATATTCGATATTTAAAGTCACATTGAACACTCATTGTTCTTCTTAACATTGTTTTTATATAGCTTATATATCGGTTAGAACAATGAATTGGCATATCTGCATATAAATCTTCCATATATAACTATTTAAAAGTGAATTTTGGACAAATCTGAAATGCTGAAAATTCCCATTTTTCATCAGTTCTGTACAAAATATTGAATTTAAGCTGACAAGTGGGACTTAAAATGACAAATCTTGATAGCAATTATGCAACATTGTTATATTCAATGCAGATGTTGTGTGTTTTGGTTATTTTTATGCGAATATAGTAAAAAAAATGACTATCATAGGGAAAATGTGTTGGGGTAGTGGTAGGTTTTTCGGTATTTAGAGTCACATTAAACACTCCTTGTTTTTCTAAACAGTGTTTTAAGACGACTAATGTATCGCTTAGAACAATTAAATGGCATAGTTGCAGATGAATCCTCCAGATTTGACATATATTACGATTTAACAATGAACTCCGGAGAAATCTGAAATGTTGAAAATTTCCATTTTTCATCAGTTTGGGCCAAAAATTGAGTTTAAGTCAACAAATGGCTATTGAAATACCGAATCATGATGTTATTCATGCAACATTGTCATATATAACACACATTTAGCGTGTTCTTGTTATTTTTATGCGAACTTAGACAAAACATTGACAATTTTAGTGAAAATTTGTTGGGGTAGGGGTAAGATTCTCTGTATTCAGAGTCACATTAAACACCCCTTGATATTCTAAACACTGTTTTAAGACAACTAATGTATTGCTAAGAAAAATTAATTGGCATATCTGCAGATATATCATCCAGATTTGCCATATATAACGGGTTAACAGTGAACTTTGGCCAAATCTGAAATGTTGAAAAATCCCATTTTTCATCAATTTCGGGCACAGTGTTAAGTTTAAGTCAACAAATGGCTGTTAAATTACCAAATCGTGATGTAATTCATGCAACATTGTCATATTCAACACACATTTTGCGTGTTTGAGTTAATTTGTTTCGAACATAAGACAAAAAATTGACAATTTTAAAGAAAATTTGTTGCAGTAGGGGTAAGATTTTCGGTATTTTGAGTCACATCAAACACTTCTTGTTTTTCATAACAATGTTTTCAGACAACTAATGTATCGCTTAGAACAATTAATTGGCATATCTGCAGATATATCCTCAAGATTTTGGATATATAACGATTTAACAGTGAAATTTAGGCAAATCTGAAATGTTGAAAATTCCAATTTTTCATCAATTTTAGGCAAAATATTGAGTTTTAGTCAACAAATGGCTGTTAAAATACGAAATCCTGGTATAATTTATGAAACATTGTCATATACAACACACATTTTGCGTGTTCTGGTTAATTTTATGCTTACATAGACAAAAAATTGACAATTTTACAGTGAATTTTTTGGGGTAGGGGTAAGTTTTATTGATGTATGATGTTTATATTATATAAAAATGGCCATTATTTGTGATAGTTGTAAAGCACATATACTAAGCTTTCATTTGATACCTACTTTAAATGATATTTGGTTACTAAAAAGTAAAATTGGACAAAAGAATGACAAAACTTAGTCAAAATCGGAAATATTCAAAGATCCATTTATTTGGTCTATTTGAAAATAAAACTTTGGTCTTTGAGAATATGTTAACATTGTGTTAACATGTTTTATATTCAAGAAAATAGATTGAAAAACTAAAAACAATTTTCAGAATTGGGAATTGAGATGCACTTCGGGTTCTTAAGACCATCAAACTTACGCAATTTCAATGAAAATATCTAAATTTTCCTCAATATTTCATAGGGGTAGGGGTACGTTTAATGGCGCTATGGAACGTATTTGGCATAGAAGTTGTAAAAATTTGGGTTCTTTGTAAAGCTAATACAATAAGCAATAATTTGATACATCATTTTTATAACTAGGAAGCATTTGGTCAACATTTTGAAGCAACTGAAAGAAAACTTGAACGAAGAACGAAATTTTCCTAAATTTCGGTAAGTGGGTCTAAAAATGGGCCCTATTCCACTAGTGCGTGCAGGTTATGCTCGTGTTAACATGTTTTATTTTGAAGAGGGAATGTATGCAGACTTTAAAAAATGGGTGGGGTTGGGAAGTGGGAGGGGATGCAGGGGGGGGGGGGGGGGGGGGGGGGGGGTTATTCCGGCCCACGGACTACTACACTGATGGAACTAACACGTAAGCTGGTGAAGCGAATACAAACGTTGACTTCCAGTATGAAAATTTCATTTTTCAATATTTCTATGGTTGGATCTTGTCAATATGTTAGGCTTACTTTTGTTGAAGTATAAATCTTAGTAAAAAAGCTATTGAAAAATTGAAGATATCAATTGATTTGAAATATACGAACAAACAATGAGCACTTTACGATAAACAATATGGGACAATTGAAAAAATTAGAAAATAGAAAAACAGATAAATGTCACCAAACATATACAAGAGGAAACCATCTCTTAATAACCGTGCTGATATTGAAAAGATCATTTCTAAACAATGAAAGGATATGGAACAAATGCACATGAGACAAAGTCTCTACAAACATGACAATTACATGGTAGAATCAAGCAAAAGAACAACGGTTTTATTTATGTTCTAATGTATACTCTCATCATACACCGGTTGATATGTCCATAACATCGGGCTGATAAGGCTTTAAAGAATGTTGATATGGACTGCTTACTTCCGGCTTTCCAATGTTACCATTGTCCTTGGATTATTTATATAGTAGGAAAACAGTACACATTATGTTTTAAAATGTCCGTTCAACAAGTTAGCATCAGACAACAAGTTAGTTTCTGAAGGTCTATTTCAGGCAATGCATTTAATTTATTATTGTATACTTTGAACGCCATGGACTCGAAATCACTCTCTCTATCTTCCGTAAGTCAGCAGTTAAACAATCAAACATCAGTAACTCATCGTGTATGCAAATGTGAACATAACAGCAAGTTCCTTACAATGAATTATCAGCAGCCAGATTAACAGGTCTAAAATCATAGCAATATTTGAGGGAAAAGTTCATTCACGTTATCATATAATAGAAGCATATGGTCGCTGGAGAAAAATAATATGAAAACCAAATGCATCCTGTTCTATTTGCGTTGAGTCTTATTGCCAGTGATAAATGAGTAATTTTACTTTTTTGAAAAAAAAATCAGATATAAACCCCAGAAGAAAATTTTATAAATGATCCAGACTATTGCTACATGACCATGGCCATTTTCGACAACAAGCCCACATAAGTTGGAATTAATGTACTCCTACTAGGGATCAGACCAGATGACTCTTACATGTAACAAAAACAACGTTTGCTAAAACTCATAATTTAGAGTACAACAAATGATATACTAGTACTATACACACTCTTTGTTTCCGCCTACAAGAGAACCATCAACCAACCAACTTACCTCTGCTGTCGGTGGCATAATTATAAACACGTTACAAAACATCGAATACATATCTGAAACCAGATATATATAATGATAAAATTAAAGGGGTAGGCATAGGTTAAGAGACATAACTCTTGAAAAGCACTTGAAGGTTTGTTTAGATGTTTTTTAAAATAATAATTTCTAAGCTTCTAAGTAACATAGATGATTTTAATTTCCTTGTCACACCAATGCTTGAAAACTATTGATGAAACTGACTATTTCAAACGCCTTACCGATTAAAAGAGTTATTCCCCTTAACATAGGTCTACTACCTTAAAATGGTCACCTGCAGCAAAACAGCCCGCTATAATGAGACAGATGGCGTCGGAAGCTTTAGTCAATCTTTTGGATTCTTGTATGTGTAAACTTTTGAATTAAAATACAGTCAAACCTGCCCAAACGACCACCTTCACTAAACGACCACCCGCTGTAAACGACCATTTTTATTCCCCACCCCCTACGAATTTTACTATATATTTTAACTGCATTCAACGACCACCCGCAAAACGCGACCAACGACCACCAAAATATACTCCAAAACGACCACTATGACCCTTTTCAGCGACCAGTTAAACTATTTAGTGTAATGGCTAACAAGAAAATGTACTGATGTTGTTTTCGTTTCACAAACCGGAAGTTGAGTTTTAGGTATGGAAAAATGTTGTAAAATTGTTAGTTATAATTTAATTTTGATTTAAGGTTTGTTGTTGTTTTTAATATGTTTGAAAATTTTTAGCATTTCTGTGTATTTAGGAATATTATTACTTAAATAGATTTCTTTGACCTCTATAAAAATTTTCATGCTGTACATCGTGATCACGTGGTTTATTAATTGGGACGCAAACAAAATAAAAATTATATACATAATGGTTTTGTGTATGTCAATGATGGGACCGAAACAAAACCAGCAGAAGACAAAAGTTATGGATTCAAGCTTCACTGAACTGTGTGCTAATTTTAATGAAGCTTGCCAAGCTATAAACTTTGAGAAGGAGGACTTCGTTTCTGATTTACTCGGTAGCCTGAAATTGAATAAAACTGCCGCTAGTTTCAATGACACTGATCGTACAGCCATTAAAGTTGCTCATTTATTGCTCCCAGCGTTAGGTGCAATGACTGTCCAAAGTTTGGAAAATGGGTTTAAACGACAAGAAGAGTCCATTAACAAACTTAAAGTAGGGATGCGGTTAAATCGATACGAAACGGATAAGTTGAACAAGTATGGCAGGCGTGAAAACTTGAGAATTGCAGGGATACCAGAGGATGTTGCTGACGAAAATCTCAAATTGGAAGTGGCCAGGATTTGCGAGAAAATCGGTGTGGATTTAGAAGAAAAGGACTACCGTTGTCATCGTCTAGGTACTAAAAAGGAGAATGGAGGGAAGGCCCGTCAGGTAATTGTCCGTTTCATGTGTCGAGAAACGAGAAACCGGATGATGGAAGCCAAGAAGAAACTACACGACCGTCCTGAGTATAAGAAGATTTTTATATTTGAAGACCTAACAGTTTTGAGGTTCAAGTTGCTGAATGTGGTGCGTAATCAAGATGGTGTGAAATCCGCCTTTACCAGGGATGGCAAAATACATGCTCTGATGAATAACGGGGAGAAGAAAACCATAGACAATCCAGATGATCTTTTCAAAATTGGGATTAATGATGTAAATTATGCCGAACTTGGTCTCGCTAATTTAGAGTAGGAATGTAGAGGAAGGCAGCCACCTGACTCTGTAACTTTTTTAAATAAAGTTTATAATAAATCTAAATCTGTTCAGTTTATGAATGAAAATTTAAAATTTTTAACTCTCAATGTTTGTGGGTTGAAGTCAAAGCTTAAAAGTCCTGAGCGAGAAGAATTATGTCAAAGTTATGACGTTATCTGTTTTATGGAAACTAAATTAGATGAATATGACATGATTGATATTCCAAATTTTTGTGGATTACCTTTTTTGAATAGAAAAAAGTTTAAAAACAAGTCAGGTGGCATTGCAGTTTTTGTAAAAAAATATTTGTTTGATTTTGTGTTAACTTTGAATAATGAAACTGAAAACGTTTTATGGTTTACATTTAAAAAAGATGTTTTACTTGAACCAGTTGTTTTTGGTGCTGTTTATATACCCCCAGAAGGGAGTTCTTATAGTTCTATTGACATTTTTGACTCAATAGAATCTGAAATGATAAATTTTATTACTGAAAAAAATGCTAAGATTTGTTTAATTGGTGATTTTAATTCACATACAAAAAACTTGCCTGATTTTATTAATATAGATGATCAAATATGTGATTTTTTCAAATTTGATTTAAATACTGTGAATAATCTAAATAGAAACACTCTTTATGCCAATAATATTTCTATTGCAAGACAGAGTATGGACAAAAAACCAGCAGACAATTATGGTAAACGTTTATTAAGTTTGTGTAAAAGCCTTGATGTACATTTTGTTAATGGTAGAATTGGTAGTGACAAAAATGTTGGAAATCTTACTTGTAATGGTAAAAGTGTAATAGATTATTGCATAGCCTCCCCTGAAATATTCAAAATGTTTTTAGAGTTTGAAATATTACCATTTGATCCAATGATTAGTGATATTCATTGTCCTATTCATTTTGTTTTTTCGTGTAAAGATTTCGCAGAATCTGTTAATTTAGGCATTAAGCCAAAGTGGATTAAGGATAATTCTGTTAATTTTATTGATCAATTAGATGATGAAGAAATTGAAATACTTAATCAAAAGCTTGATACTCTTGATCTTAATTCGGTGAATCAAGATGTTGTTGAAAATTTGATTGATGATTGCTGTTCTATTATGAAAATTGCGGCATCTTCAAGTGATATGCTTAAAATTTGTAGTCCAAATAGTAAACAGAAAAAGTGTAAAGTACAAAAGCCCTGGTTCAATGCTGAATGTCACAATAAACGTAAACAATATCACAAATCAAAAAATTTTCATTGGAGGGTGAGGTCGGTTGAGTCTAAATCAAATCTTGTAAGAAGTAGTAAAGAATACAAAAAAACCATTAATAAATATTTTAATAAATATTAGAAAAACTTTATTGAAAAGGTCAGAACATTACAATCAAAGGATCTAAAAGCATTTTGGACTTTGGTAAATAGATCTGATCCACAAAGCAAAGTTGTTGAAAGCAAAGTCAGTTTGGAATGTTTTTTTGACCATTTTAAGAAATTAAACACTGTCGAAGAAGAAGGGGATGATTTTAATGATATTAATCCTGATAATATAAATGAATTGAATACTGAATTGAACAAAGAATTCACTAGTATTGAAATAGATAAGGTTATAAAGTCCTTAAAAAATAATAAGGCATGTGGAAATGATCTTATTATCAATGAATTTTTAAAATTTTCTTCTGAGAAATTATTGGACATTTTTACTAAAATATTTAATATTGTCTTCAAAACTGGTATCATTCCTAAAGCTTGGTCAGAAGGTATTATATGTACTATTTATAAGAATAAAGGTGATCCTGAAAATCCTGATAATTATAGAGGGATAACCATTCTAAGTTGTTTTGGGAAACTTTTTACTTCTATATTAAACAATCGTTTGAATATTTATCTTGATAGTATGAATCTCTTATGCAAGGAACAAGCAGGTTTTAGGAAAAATTACAGCACTGTTGATCATATTTTTAATTTGAAATGTTTAATTGATCTCTATCTACAACGTGGTAAATCATTATTCTGTGTTTTTGTGGACTACAAAAAAGCATTTGACTCCATCAATAGAGCTGCTCTGTGGCACAAATTATTAAATCATTATATAGATGGTAAATTTTTAAAAGTAATCTATAATATGTACAATAATGCAAAATCTTGCATTCGCCAAGGTGCTGATTTTTCAGAATATTTTCATAGTAATGTTGGTGTTCGACAAGGCGAAAACCTTTCACCCGTGCTTTTTTCAATATTTTTGAATGATCTTGTTGATTTTATTTCAAGAGCTTATGATGGCCTTACAAATGTGACGGAAAGTATACATTTTTTACTTAGTAATAATGAAGTTGATACATATCTAAAACTTTTCCTATTACTTTATGCTGATGACACTGTTATTTTGGCTGAATCAGCACAGCAATTACAATCTGCTCTTAATGCTATGTTCTTATATTGTAAAACATGGAAACTTGAAGTCAATGCTATGAAAACAAAAGTTGTTGTTTTTAACAAACGAAAACTGAATAATGTACCTATTTTTAAATATAATGGTGAAAATTTAAATATGGTCGATGAATTTTCTTACTTAGGAATTAATTTTTCAAGTAATGGGTCTTTTTCTAGTCACAAAGCTAAAATGCTAGCTCAAGGTAGAAAAGCCATGTTTAGTTTGTTAAAGAAAATACGGAGACTCTATTTACCTGTTAATCTTCAGTTGAAATTGTTTGATAGTATGGTTGCTCCAATTTTATTTTATGGTTGTGAAGTGTGGGGATCCTATAACAATCAAGCTATAGAATCATTGTTTTTTCAATTTTATAAGATCACATTGAACTTAAAAAAGTCCACCCCAAATAGTGTTATACTTGGTGAACTGGAACGATATCCAGTTGAAATCTTTATTAAATCTAGAATGATAGGTTTTTGGCATAGAATTGTCAGTGGTAAACAGGATAAAATTTGTTCATTATTATATAGACTTCTTTTCAAACTGAAGGAGCACAACATATTTCAGTCAAAATGGCTTAATGTTATTGAAAATACTCTCAATGATTGTGGTTTATCTCAATATTGGTTGACTCAGTATGTACCAAAGCAAACTTGTGTATCAAAAATGGTTAAAATTAGGTTAATGGACCAATTTAAACAAAATTGGTACAGTTCCATTTTTGATATGTCTACAACCCTGAATTATAGAATTTTTAAAGTTGAACACGGTTTTGAGAATTATTTAATAAATTTGCCATCTGATCTAAGGAATGCTCTTTGTCATTTTAGGTGTATGAATCATAAATTTCCCATAGAAAAGGGTAGATTTTGGGGGGTGGACAGAGATGATAGGTTATGTGATCTGTGTAATGCAAATGCATTGGGGGACGAATTTCATTACCTTCTTGAATGTGAGTTTTTCAAAAACGAAATAAAACATTTTTTACCTAGACAATTTATAGTGCATCCCAACTCTGTCAAATTTCATGATTTATTAAATACAGATGACAATAGAGTTCTATTCCTAGTAGCAAAATTTTGCAAAATATTATTGCCAGTAATTAAATAATGTGTAAACAGGTACAATATAGGTAACAATTGCCTTCCATACTTTATGAGTAAAAATCGATTTCATTCATCTTTTGAGCTCTTTCAAAATTAAAAGTTTCAAACATGGCTTCTCAAAGGAAAAGAGAGATTTGAGTTATGTGAATTGAAAAGTGTACGTGAAGCTGAAGCGGATCTAGGCATAGGAAAAACTCAAATTCAATGAAATGTGAACTTTTGACTGACTATGAAAAACATCTTGATAGTAATAGAAAAACACAGAGGAGAATCACAGAAAACGAGGACAATCATATTGATCTGTGTCTGAAATGTGTCAATTATTGTATGGGGCGTAAAAATTCAGTTACTTTATGAGCATTTATTTAAAGACCACCTGCTGTAAGAGACCAATTTTGCACTCTCCCCTGAGTGGTCTCTTAATGCAGGTTTGATTGTAGTTGCACATAGTGTTCTTTATAGATATAACTTTATTTTTTGAACTGTGTTTCACTACCGACCAAGTGCGAATCGACGAGATCATTATGATAGTTAAAACAATATATGCGATTGTTAAAAAAGTCATTATTACTGTCGTAAACATTATTGATTTTATGACAGTAATAGTTCCTTTATCGGAATCGCATCTGTTGTTTAGACTCAGATAATGATTTATTCGGTTCGCACTTGGTCGATAGTGTGTTTGGAACATACAGTAAATGACTTTGGTAGTTTTATGCAGCTTTAGGGTATTTGTGTTCGCATTGGTCTTAATTTCTACCCTGATCCAAACTTGGTCCCATGTTAACAGTTCAAAACTCGAGTTTTAGATGATTAGATGAATATCTTATATTATTTAATTATTTAGTATTAAGTTATTTGTTACCACTGGGTCGATGCCACTGCTGGTGGACTGTTAGTTCCCGAGGGTATTCACCAGCCCAGTAGTCAGTACTTCGGTGCTGACCCGAAAATCGATTATTTTTTAAACCTTCCAATATCTAAAATTTTGTAAATTTTATTGAAAACTAAGGAGTATCTCCCTCATGCAAAGCTCTGTCCTTAGCTGATTTTGGCTTTAAATTTAGATCACTTTGGTTATTTGTTCTCTATCAGTTTTCAAACATCTTTGAGTTAATGGTCTTCCAATCGTTTAGATGTTATCTGCACTGATAAGACATTAGTTGTCGAAATGCGCATATGCAGAAAGTAAATTCACTGTGACTTCGGTATTTAGTTATGTATATCCAAAAACAAAAACTGAACTTACTTTTATTTTCTGCATATTCAATTTCCAACCATTATATTTATTCAGTGCAGATCAAATCAAAAGAGTTGGAGCCTATACATCTAAAACAAAATGCAAATAAAGAGCAAGTAACCAATGTAATTAGTTCAGGACCGTCCTATGCATAAGGGAAAGACTATTTAGTTTAATGCATTTTTTTTTTTAAATGTATAAATTGTTAAATAGGTTCTTTTCTTTCGACAACAGATATTATTTTCAGTCTCACTAATAGATACATTGATGATGTTCTTTCGATTGATAGCGCATCTTTTGATAAATGGATCATATATTAGATAAATCCTCTAGAAGTAGAAATAAAATCAAAGTACTGAAGTACTGTTTAGTCGCAGAATCAGTTAGCATAGGTTAATTAGCATATCTTCGAAATATATAATGTTTTTTTTTGTATTTTTGGTGACTTTGAAAGAACATGATAAATGTAAATATTATTTTTGACTAAACATATATATATACAGCTTTGATCAGACCTATTTTGGAGATTTGATTAGATAGCCGTTAAGTATTATCAGAAAAATTTTGAAGCTATTTTATTTTATTTAGTTGAAGCTTCCTCTGATGACTTTTTGGTGTGTTCATTTTCTACAGACATGGATATTATAATGGACAGTTGCTAGCTTTAAACACAGCAACTTAATTTTATAGACATAGGTATATGTCTGTCCTTATCATTAATATTTTAATGCATTATACATTCCAGATATCTATGGAAAACTCTGTACCGGGGTTCTAAATCAAGTAGACGAACTAACACATCTTATATCAGATCTTTACACAAACCAGTCTCTTAACCCAAGTTAGCACTGCAAACGAATACCGAAGCAAGACTGATTAAAGGGGGATTTCCAAAATCAAAAATAAAAAATCTCGGCAAATTATATCCAACACGAATTCAGACAGCATGACAAAAACAAAACAAATAATCTAAAAAAAAACAAAAACGACACAAAACTAAGGCACTTACAGTGTGAACCCCTACAAAAACTGAGGTATCATAAGGTGTTCCGGAATGGTAAGTATGATCTGCTCCACGCGTGGCACCCGTCACACTGCAAATTTGAAAAGTCCGGTATTGTCATAGTCGGTGTTTATCAGTCCAGTAATCAACTCTGGATCTACCCAAAGATATCTATTCTCATATGTGAAATAGAAACATTGTAACGGTCTGTCAAATCATGGTAACGACCGTAAAACTTCTGTAGAGACAATTGCAACAGTGACTGAACATACCCTTGATGTGTAAGTGTTCGCTCTGTTGACAAAAGCAAGTATACTCTTCAGCTGAAGCTGTATTAATCTGCTTAAATATATCGGTAATCCAAGATCGGGTCTACTTATCTAGTATCTGGAAAATGCAAGTCAAACTGACAAAATTCTCAGCTGTGGATGTTTGAATGTTTTAGTATCGATGGCAATCTATGTGACCGAATATAATTTATGTGTAAATGCATATTGCTCGTCGTTGAAATTCACTTTTTCAATCAAAATTTTTTTATGGTTTATGTTTTAAGCGCTTTGCTGTCCATTTCAAAGTCACTAGCACTGAGGAGAGTGATCATTATATCGTTTGGATTTATACATGCATAGATGTTTATTGTGCTGCAAAGCCACCTTTGCATCATTTATTTCATGTACACATATATCATGTCGAGACGCGCATTCACATGCAAACGGTTGACTTACATTTCATTATATCATTTATAGGTTAAGATTACTTTTCCTTCCAACTGTTAATTTAGTAAGGTTCAATTGTAGTAAAATCAACTTAATATTGTTCTTAAGGCATTTTACTTTACGCCAATTATGGTATTTTACTTTACGCCAATTAGGTATTTTACGTAACTGTTGAATTTTATTTGATATAAGACCAAAATAAAGAAAGACGTTTAACCATTTTCACAGAAAAATACCAAGAAATTAAAATCTAATCATTTCAACTTTTTAGAGTAACATGGATCCTTAATATTCACTGTTTTAGGCAATACAATTTCAATGTACTGCTAGCCCATGCAGCTAATTCAATTGACTGTCCGAATCCCCAGCTGATCTAATCATGCAAGAGAGTATACTGATAATATGTTATGGATGAATTTGAAATCACTCGTTTCGGGATGATGTCTATTCCTAATGATGCATGCTAAATTTCAATGAACCCAAATGCCTTACATATATTAAGGTCAATTAATTAATCAATATCCATGAATACTGAATTAACTAACAGCTGTCTAAATTTTCAAAATGCATGATTTGTGACATATTTGGGGAGGGGGTCTGCAACTAACTTTAAGTATGATCATGTGTCATGTGCTATTTGTTCCTTCATAATATTTGTTTCATAGGATAAAGTATTATGGAATATTTGTTCCAAAGGAACAAATATTATAGTATTTGTTCTTAACGGAATAAATGTTATATTATAATTGTTCCAAAAGGAAGAAATATTATCACTATGTTTATAATATTTGTTCCAAAGGAACTTTTGTTATGCGGAACAAAGATACGTTGACAAATGATTATTTATAAGATTGAATAAAAATGTGAATGCCGACAATGAAAAACCTTAAGTTGTAATTCAAGTTTGACAATATCTGCACCGTGAATAACATACCTCCAAATATTGTTTTGTATCTTTCATTGCACTCTAAACGAAAAAAATTGCGATTAATTTGGGCAATTGGCCCTTAAGCCTTTACACATCGGCCAAAAATGCATTATATACACGATTGATACAAAAAAAAAAAAAAACAAATGTATTTTCATACAAAGTGGCACAAGTAAACGTTGAAATATTGTCGTAAATAACAAGTTGAATAACACGAATTGCACGCTATCCGTTTACAATTAGTCTGAAAAAAAATGCACTTGTGTAATCAAAACTCTCAGTCGTCGATTAAATTCAAGGTTGAGTGACACACGGTAGAAATGCCTTATCCCATATGTTGGAGTAAGATGTACATGTATATCATTTTATTGTTGATGATGTTACACACAAATGTTTAACTGATGAATGTACAGCAAAATCTGTTTCACACGACCGATTAACTGATGAAGTCGTAGTATTTATATAATATATACACGTGGTATGATTAGAACTATTTTATTATTTATCCGCGTTGATTATTATGCTTCCGCGGCTTCATAGCATTATCTACCAATATAGTCCCAAATGGTGGAGTGAAAAATACAATAATACAACATTTTAATTCTGGGAATTTTGATACTGTTTTAGAAAATATAATCTGTCTGTTTGTAATTTTTGCATTCAAGAGTGCGTATGCAAGGAATTCATGATTTCTAAGAATGAAATATATTGGGGTGTTATTTAACCTGGTGGATTTCTGGCCCTCATCGTCCTATGCCACAGCATAAGCCGCAGAATTTCTTCTGCGCCTAAAAAAACGACTGTAACCACTAGATTTACACCTTTGAAGACTAATGTCTCGAACTTCGCGAAAATGGTCATCTTAACACGGAAAGTCAGACTTCAAAAAATTCTTAAATAGATATAAGTTACTTGTGAAAAAAATGAAGTTTCACTCCCAATTCTGACTTATGTAGGCTCTATAAACATTTCAGGTATGGTGTACTTGTTCTTCAGAGAATCTCTCATATGGATACGCTATCACGCTTTCACATTTTGGCTTTTTTTATTTTTTGTAATCGGAAATTGTTATTCTGACCACCTGTTTATTATGCCCGCATTTCATGATTTTATTATGCCAAGTTTTCTTACAATTGGTTCGATGAGTGCCCTGTGGTTGTTTAAATGTTGTGATCGTCTTCTATCGTCTTTTTGTCGGGCAATGGATGACAGCGATTGTAAGAATGCTTTGCCAGTTAAGTTTATGTTTGTTGACGATCCCGCATCCATGGATCATTAGGTAAAAAGCATGGATGTAGCGTTGTTCGGCAATTAGCAATGAATTTCGCTCAAACCTGTGCTACAGGCCGTCTTGAACTTACTATGAGTTATGAGTTAAGCTCATCGTTGAAGGCCTCATGGTGACTTAAAGATGAAGAAAAACAATAAAAGCGTTGTTCCATTGCTTATTTTTACAATGTATTTGTAGATACTTTGTCTCATTTGCATTTACTCCATATTCCTTCATAGTTAATTATGATTCTTATTAGCCCACCTGGCCCATTGGGTCATTACTTGGCGTCCGTCGTCCGTTAACTTTTCACATTTTCATCAACTTCTCTGAGACCATTGAAGCAAACTTTAAAGGAATGATGTACATTGTATGAAAGGTCCTTTATAAAGATTGCTCATTTCATTTCGATCCGTCAGGAATGATGGCCACCAAGTATAATAAACATTGTTTATTCGTTGCAGGTCAAATCAAAACTTTTAAAAGACCACTAGAAGAAAGCTATTAAATATAGGGAACAAATAACTAAAAATATCAAAATGGAAATGCAAAAACTAAGCTAAGGACGGAGTTTTACGTAGAAATGTGCTCCTTAGATTCAAAGAAAGTTTTCAAAACTTTAGACATTGGAAGTTAACAAAGAAACGGGTTTTGGGGGCCAGTACCAGAGTTATGGCTCCTTGGTCTGTGATAATCCTCGGTAACTGAAAATAAAGCAGTAGAGGCAACGTTAATAACTAAAAACTCTGAAGTTACAGTAAATCTCAAAATAACTGGAAGACCATAAACAAAAATCAATGGGATCAATTTTTATTTAATCCATGAATGGAATGCACCTTCCATCTTTTGTCCCGTCTGGTGTCGCCACTGCACTATCGGGTTTTGTTCTGTGACGTCGTGATATCGGGAAAATTCACGCACAAGGAACAATTTTTGAACATGCGTGAAATATAACTTTTCCCGCGAGTTACCTGATAGTGCAGCAGCGACACCAATCGGGAAAAGCGGGAAGGTGAATTCCATTCCAGAGATCTAACTAAAATATTCCTTAGGTAATTTGTCAAATTGGTTTGCTTTCCTATTAACAGAGTAGTTTTACGTTGATCCTCTCGAAATGACGCTGACCTAGTTTGATTTTTTTTTCAGCTTCTTTTCAAATGTGCCCGGAACATCCTGCTTTTTACAGTCATTTTATAGTTAGCTCGACCAGTGTGGCTGGCAGACAAAAAGTCAGTCTATAACTTAACCTGCAGGACTAATAAATGGTCTTCATTACCTTTTGTGGACTAATCTTTATCTTTAGAAATGTATTTAGTAACAGATCATCTAACAGGTAATTAGTTTGTTTGGTCATTTAATCCCTAACACCTTAATTGAAATTCATCTAGTAACACCTGATTTGTCAATTAATTTTTTTGTTTGGTTTCAAGCAAATCAAATATTTGTGTTATCATTTACAGCCTGTCAATGCCTAAAGGGACCGACCATTTAACTTGAAAGGAGGGGGGCTATTTTGGATCTGATGTTACGTGGAAAAAAAATATTTTGGCTACCAAAATGATGAAAAAAAAATTCTGAAGGAGGCTTTCTGCCCCAAAAAATAATGTTAATTTTGAAAAAAAAAATATTTTGTTGATACACGTGAAAAAAATTTCGGTCCAGAAAAAAACCATACCCCCCTTTTCAGGTTAAATAGTCGGTCCCTAAGGAAAAACATTTTTTTTTTAATTTGTTTTGTAAAGAGCAATCAATGTTGAATGGGATTAGTATGCCAAACATAAGGATTTTGTGCTATATGAAGTGTTACTAAATAAATTTCTAAAGATTAAACAAGTTGACAATTTTAGTTAATTATCAGTCAAGCAGGCAGTTTTCCAGCAGTTTAAACAGACTTCTAGTCAGTCTGGCCAAGGTATCTATAAAATGAATGTAAGATCTTTCTGATGTTTTGAATGGAAATTCTCAAAATTTGGTAATAATAACCGAAAAATAAAAAAACCTTGCATTCGGTGACAAATAATGGAACTCAGAACTTAATGAATGACGCATTTTTCATTGTTTTCGTCAATGTGATAGCTATCTTCAGACAATTTGAGAGTTTTGATTTTGACCATTCCATCAAAAGTTGATGTGACAAATTTTCAAAAGTAAGTTAAAAAGGCATGAAGGTGAATCTTTTTAAATCCTATCTGATTAGTAATTATTAATAAGCATAGTTCGACATAGAACATTTCTAGCGAATAAATATTAGGTGTTGGCATTTTCGTTTGTGCTCATTATTTTTACTCTCTTCTGGTGATGACCAAGGGTCTGATCCTGCTGCCTGTGCAGTGTTACTCTTGTCTATCCGAACATCTGTCACACTTTTGTTAAGTTCTTAGTTAAGGTCCATATCTTGGGTATATTTACTAGATACTTTTAACTTAAGCAACTCTGTTAAAAAAAATTTAAACAAGCAAAATGTCTTCATCCGTTTATCAGATCTAAATTTAAAACCAATAGTATATTATCTGAATTGAGAATGTTTTCACACCAATCGATGCAAGTATAGGAAAATTTGCAAAGCAAGTACTATTTATCAAACACATGTGACAATAAGTGACAAGGAAAATGTTGGTTTTTCATAACGTAAGAATAAACTGTAATTTTGATTATGAATACTGTATTTGCAAAATAAAATGATGTATTTCTAGTCTTTATAGTTCAATAAGCCTAATGCCTGGCCATTTTATTTAGGCAATAGTTCTATTTCCTAGTCTTGAAGACTGATGCCTGACTCGTTTCGGTCAATAACATTACTGCCTAGGCGTTAGCTTATTGCATAGGAAATAGGCTTAATGCCTGGTTTTGCCTGAACTTGATTACTCTTTATTCAGGGGCCGACTCCGACCTGCCGTTGGGTGTGGGTTTTCTCACCGTTCATTGAAGATCTTATGGTGGATTTGAGTTGTTATTACTCCCCTTTGGGTGGTTGTCTCTTTGAAACATTCCCCGTTTCTTTTTTTCTAATTAATGCCTGATTTTGCTTATTGCCGCTAACATGTACATTATTATAATAAAATCAATTCAAATACATTTTCATACTTTTAGATAAAAAAAAATAAGCTGATGAACTTAGCATTTGAATGCAAATTCGGTTCTCACTTACTTATCAAGATTTTGACAATTTGTGTAAATTTTTCTAAACTTCGTTTATAAGTCGCAGCTGTCTTACTTACCAAAATTGTGCTTATCCCAGAATTCTTATTCAGTCGCATTTGTATTCTTGTATACTGCATGCCAGGAAATCAATATGTCTGATGAGTAGGAAAGAGGCAGAATTTGAATTTGAGCACCCTATCTAAAATTAAGGAAAACAAAAAATATATACATTTGTATTTTGTAGGTAAAACATGTGATTAAAAGATTTTCGCCAATGGGGTTACCGTTTTTAGGGAAACAATTATCTTGCTTAATGAAAAAAGTCGTTACAAATTACCATTTGTACAAATTAAGCTTATACAAATTATAATGTGTACAAACTTGGCCCAAAAATCACCTTCAAGGGAATTCATGAAAACAGTTTAAGTTAATGAGCAGTTCAAACTACCAAGTTAGGAATTTTTTTATATAAACTTGACAGTTAGGATCTACAGTTATTTTGAAACATCCATGGGGTGTAAGCCATGGCATTTTGGCATTTTGAGTCAACAAAGCTCCACTGTTTGTATATATTTTTTTTTCAGATGACATCAATCGTAGTGTTTTATATCTCTCTTTTTATTTACCCTTCCGACAGAGCGGACATTTTTGCAATGGATAAAATTTAATAAAATAGAAAACCTTAATATTTAATACAACAGTTAGTAGTATTCCTTATAGGGCCTGTAAGTCTCGTACAATTTTGGAACTTCCGGGATCAAAACTTGTACCCGGAAGTTACATTTTAAACTAAGATATATGATGTTTCAAACAAAAACTTGAACGTCACAATCCTCTTCCGTCATGTTTTGGCGGGAAACGTTTTCAAATTGCCTGTTTATCGTGGATTCTCGTTGGTCACATGACGAAACTTACAGACCTTATCGACTATGGAGTCCATATCAACATTGGCTGTTTTTTGAGCAATAAAATTTCTTTTTCTAATGTAGTCTGAAAAAAAACAGAAATTTTTGATATTTTTGCATGAAACGAAAACTATTTGCACAGCTATAAAAGTAAATAAAATAGCAACACTGAGGATTCACGATTGTCACATGATCTTTGGATTGGTGTAGTAGCAATACACCAAACTTTCAGGAATTTATTGTAAAGCATGCATCTAGTTGAAAACATGGTTATGTATTGCTGTTGTAATAATATTCCTACCTTAAAATTAATTTTACAAAACTACAATTTGTACACAACATATATACAAATGACAAATATTCATGCAGAAGAAAATAAAAGAAAGGCATGTTTTCCTAATTAGTCGAAAAATCAAAACGTTTCGGTGACCTGAAAAACCTGGATTTCTTGAAAGCCGAAAATGGTAATGAGATTGCTTTGCAATAAACTGAACCAAGAAACGCGTCATACATGTATGACAAACTTAAACCGATTAAAAAAACCTGGTAACGTTCCGATGTATTTTTAAGTCGGTTGTAAAAAATAAATGAACAATAATCATCACATGAGTAAACACAGATGCAGTTATTTAAATTGTGATCTTTTGGTATAAATTCATCAAATGATCTTGATTGCAGAAGTGGTAGGCCTGTTGAGAATGCAATTCATTATTTTCTAAGAGAGTAATTTACATGCTGAAATCAAATCCTCCCTTAGTTTCATAAATAATTGAATTTGAAACCATACAATTCGGCGAATCTCTATTATACTATAAATCAAATAACAATAATATACAAGTCATAACAAACTATATAAACGATTCATATTGTTTAATGATCATATCTCATCTTTTATTTCCTTTGTTTCTGTTCCACACTCTACTTCTTTTTTATTCATATATTTGTCCATGTACTAATATGCTATAATTCTTGATGTGGTTAATTTAAGGTGGTTTTTACAATGCTCTTTTGCATGTAACGCTAATTTAGATTGGATGGTGTTTAAAATATATGAGGGCAAATTCCATGATTTATCTTCGGAACAAATGGCAACGTAATTGGTCAGACGCATACCAGACTTCCGATAATTTTAAATAGATTTAAAACGTTCTTTTCTGATTTGCATTTGAAAAAAGATAACGACATTGTAGTTTAGGATCTTAGCGTGTAAATCTAAGATTTTATTATCGTTAACATCAGTTTTCTGGCTTTGGTAACGCGTCGGAACACTGTCCCCCATTCAGACTGTAAAATACAGTGTGGTTATCTCTTAATTTGATGACGAATTTGTAGTATTGTGTAATTAATTGTGCAGAGAGGACCATTGTAAGTTGATATAACTTGTGTCCAATCTAATTTTATATAATTCGATACAATAAAATGTTTAACGTAACGAACAAAAACGAGGCTCTTATTACGCAAAAAAAATTCTAATGCACTTATGTTTGTAACGCTAATTTGAGGACGTCAAGATTTTCAGGGCATAAAATCCACGCTTTACCGTCGTAACCAACAGCAACGAAAATGTGCAGACGCATACTCAACTTCATGTTATTTTAAAATCAATTAAAAACGCTCTTTTTCTGTTTTGTATCAGAAAAGAGATATACATGTATATAATCAAAGCTCATTGTTGAAGGCCTCATGGTGACTTCAAGATGAAGAACAACAATAAAAGCGTTGTTCCTTTGCTTGTTTTTTACCATGTATTTGTAGAGACTTTGTCTCATGTGCATTTACTCCATATCCTTTTATTCACCATATAATCAAACAGTGTTTTTGGATCTTTAGTGGTAAATCTTTGATATTACTGCCGCAAACATACGTTTTCGACAGTAGAATCTTCGATATCCCCTCAGATCCTAAAATACATTAAGGCTATCTCTCAATTTGAATGAAATAAACTAATGCAGAATACACAACAAACTAGAGGCTCACATGAGCCTGCATCGCTCACCTGGTGACTGGTTTTATTCATTGCCACAAAAAGACATCCCATTCATACTATATATCAGTTCACGAGATGTTACATTTTTGGATGAGGTACAAACATTACAATTACAAACTTTAAAAGGGACCACCCAATGACAATTGTTACGAAGTTTGGTTCCAATTGGTTCAGTAGGTTCACAGGAGAAGACATTTGAATGTATTTCCCGTAGGGTCCCTTAATGTTAAACTATGTTCCGTGCTAGCGGCCGTCATGGATGAGGTACAAACGTCAAAATCACAAACTGTAAAGGGGACCACCCAAGGACTATTGTGACCAAGTTTGGTTATATTTGCCTTGGTAGTCTCAGAGTAGAAGATCTTTTGATGCATTTCCCATAGGGTCCCTATGTTAAACTATGCTCCCTGCTGGCGGCCATCATGAATGAGGTATGAACATAAAAATCACAAAATCTCAAGGAAACTACCTGAAGACTCACTGCACGAAATGATAAAATTATTGGAAAATTAAATGCATCTTATAT
>MJUU01059728.1:8870-19220 GCA_002080025.1 Modiolus philippinarum | reverse complement strand
TAAAACAATGATATTTGATCAAAGCAATTGCCTTGATGAGTACGACCCGAATCATTGGCAATAAGGTGGCTTTGACCTACATTTTACGCTCGGTGAATTTGGTTAAGGTTTGCGTTTAAGTTCATTCTTTAACAACTCAACATTATAGGACAATGATATTTCATCAAATTAATTGCCTTGATGAATACTGCCCAAATTAATGACAATTAAGTGGCTTTGACCTACATTTTGATTGGAGGTTATCCTTTGCGATAATCTTTTGGCGGGGCATCCGTGTCTTACAGACACATTCTCTAGTTATAAGATTTAATAATCATATCAAGATGTGAAATAAAATACTGTGAGCAAGATTACAAAAACCTGCATAACCTTTGAACTACTGAAAGCTTTGATTAGTCTCAGCTGATACTGCATAAAAAATAGCATAAACATGTAACAAGTTTATCTAACAACAAACTTTGCAGGAAAATATTTTAAAGTTGAGACTCTAAACTGAAAAAAATAGGATCTTGACAAATTTTCCCGAAAATTTTCATTGTCTAGCACAATAAAACAAAAACTCAATCTTTTTGTTTTACTTGTAAATACCGAAATACAAATACATTGTATCGAACACTTCATGTACTAGTATGATGTAAGGTGTAAAGAGTAAGGTGTATGGTGTAAGGTCCATGGTGTAAGGTATATTTTGTAAGGTGTAATGGTATATGGTGTAATGGAGCATTGGTGTATGGTACAAAAATTTATAAAAGTGATAAATAACAAAATTCCAAAGTTATGTGTGTTAGGTATGATTGGGTATGTTTTACTGTACAAGCACTTTAAATTGCTGTTCTATGGGAATAACTTTACAAATCAATAGGTCACTGACCACGTTTTTCCAGAAGAGGCTTCCAAAAATAGCAACATTTGGACCTTTTTAATATAGTCTTTATCTGGAAATACGCAATTCAACCTATTTGTAGAGACTTTGTCTCATTTGCCTTTACTCTAAAAAATGGGGTTTGTCTGTCCTGCAGTGTGGAATCCGTACAAAGATTCTCTGTGCAGGAGATGTATACTCTATATATATTACAGTATATGGGGTACTTATTCTTCAGAGAATATATCTCCTATGGATACACTATCATATTTTCCAATTTGTGCTTATTAACGTGATGCAGGGATATGGTAATGCCCGGCGTCCGTCCGCCTTGTAAGCGCTTTAGAAAATTTATTTCTCATTGGATTTGGATAATATTTATTCAGTACATTTAGTTCAAGATTGCCTCAAGTGAGTTTGGGAATAAGTCCTATTCGAACATTTTTTGTAGGTGTTATGTCCCTTTTCAGCTCACCTGGCTTAAAAGGCCATGTAAGCCTTTGCCATCACTTTGCCCCTGGTGTCCGTCCGTCGCCCCTCAACAATTTAAAAAATCTTCTCCGCTGAAACTGCGCAGCCAATTGTTACCAAACTTGGACTGAAGCATCAACAGGGTATGCAGTTTCAAAATTATGTTCGATTAGTTGAACGACCAATAATGCGCATTGCTGTTGCTAAACTGAGAACAGGGGTAAATTGAAATTTTGAAGAAAATCTAAATACCCATGAAGGAGTTATTGCTCTTTATTTGTCAAATTTCGTGATTTTATACATTTTGTCCAATATTAAAAAATCTCCTCTGAAACTGCTAGGCCAATTGTTACCAAACTTGGCCTAAATCAGCACAATGGTAGGCAATTTCAAAATTGTGTTCACTTAATTGGAAGACCAAACAAAAATGGCCGCCTTTGCTAAGAATAGAACATAAGGGTAAATTGCTGTTTATTGCAAAGAGTAAAAAACCTTTACTGATGTTACTAGAAGTCCTGTGGTCCGTTGGGCCGCAAATGAATACCCCCGATTTCCAAGTGTCATAAATTTCTTGAAACACTTTCCTAGACAAAGGATGGGTTGCGATCAGGCCGTTTTCCGGCCCAACGTGGATATGAATAATACACGGTCAAAAGTTAAGACATGTATCTGTACTAACTAGTCAAATGATAAGATATTCAAACTGCACATGCGCAGGTTATCTACAACAATTTTTTACAGAGGTGTCAAAACCTAAATTTTCTATGGTCTACGTCGAAAAAACTTCTGGCAATTTGCCAATTTGGCAAAGTTGTATTAATTTCGATAAATACTTATGTACTTAAGTATATATATTACAGAAAAATTCTAGGTTTTGACAGGATCCGAGGCACACCACTAATTCGGCCTCCCAATGACTCGTATGTTAAATTCCGGGATTTCAAAAATTCCAATAATATAGTAATGAATTTTCCTAGGTGCGAGAACTTGTTTTTCGTTAACAGATCACCAACACGATAAAATAAATACATTTAAACCATATGTTGTATGGTCAAATAAGAAAATAAAATTAAATGGAAACGTTCCGGTTAATTTTGTACATAGTCGCAACAGAGAATTTTTGGTATTTGGTCGTATTTCATTCGATCCGTTCTAGCTTGTTATGCAACTTAATCATGTTTTTTCAACTGTTCTTTGCTCTCCGTCATTCACCTAGAAATATTCTATGATCTTGCTGATTATAACATGTATCAATTGGCTGGATTCACTACAAATGAAAAGGCACTATTTTTATAGTACTTTTTTCGAGGTCTGTCAAACATTGGCGTATTGAAATAGTGTAGTGCGCCCTGACAATATTATGGCTTTGACATTTAACACAATTTGGGCACACAGAAGCTATAGTTAGTCGTCATATAAGCGGGAGGTTGATGCATCAATACACCTGGTTTAACCCACCATTTTATTTATAAAATGCCCGTTCCAAGTCGGGAATATGACGGCTTGCCAAAAATGTTCTGTGTCGGATTGTGTTCCCCTGATTCAGTCGAATGTTATACGGATTTTCCTTACTGGTCTCTTCCTTTGATCGATTCGGACTTTTGTTGTCACTTTTATTTTATATCATAAAATATACATAGCATCCAATTTAGTGTTCAACATTATTGTATTAGGTTTTAGAATCCGAAAGTAGGTCACTGATGGGAAAGGGTTTTTAAAAACTGTGGCAAGCATAATAATATACATTAAAGAAACGTGCATACAACCCGTTTAGAATTACCATAAACAACGCACGACTGATTATAATACATTATTAGATGATAAAAATATTAGTTTAGTTCCAATGGAAAGTCGTAGAAAGTAACTTAGACATCGACATAAAATCACATGGTAGATACACGATTGGGGGATAAAACAATAAATGATGATTCATAGATATGGCCGGGACTTCGTCCTTCCCGCTTCCCAGCTCTCCATAGTATCGAATTATGCTTTCAACAGCTCCTTCCACCAATCGAAAAGGCAGATTCTGTATGTCTACGACATATTGAGACTATGCTTCTTCCTAAAAAGTATTTAAAGAAGTGTGTCCCCTGCCATCTTGTTCGCTAGGCAAGTGCTGCAGTTACAGAGGTCAGTTTTAAACCAAAGATATGTGTTGGTTAGTAAGAGCTTGCAACAAAAAGAGTCTGAAGAAAACAATCCCGTCGAAATCGAATTACAATTCAAGATTAAACATATTCTGAAAAATTACAATTTTGGACCCTTTGACCACATATAGCTGAGAAGCCGTAAAAGATGCGAAAAATTCGTTGACAAGAGGTATCTAAAGAAAAACTCCAAAATGAAATGCGATGAAAAATAACAATTTTAGGCAATCTGTACAGCAATTTTGTAATTTTGGCCCTATTCTATCCGTTATAGCTCCAAAAGGTGACAAGTTATCAAAAATCATATATGTAAGAACTATGTTATTTTTTCATAAGGAATCCATTCAAAAAAATGCATCAAATATTGGACTAGAAATTTTAAAAAAAATAATTTTTTGAGATTCGCCCCTTTTGGGCCCATTCATCTCATGAAAGGTACATGGGACGTGCAATCCGTTGGCATACTACTAAATGGAAATTTACTCAGGAGCACACTGAAAATAACCCCATCAAAACCCGATGAATAATGAAAATTCTACAGCCAAATATGTGCAAACACCAGAGTTTACCCTTTTTGCCCCTTTTTCAAAAACGGGAGGGGTCACAAAACCCAAAACCTGCCCCAACCTTCCTTTAATGCAAGAAACACTATGTAAAATTTCATCAGGATTGGTCAACTGGAGCTTAAGGTATCGACCAAAGACAAAAGTGTCTACAGACTACAACGACACCGACGCCAACGACGACGACACCGCCATACCATTATACGGCCTCAAATATTTTGCTGTCGTATAAAAATACCAAAAGAAAACTACTCAATACTATAATCATTCATTTGTATATATGTTTTGTATTGGAAAATATCCTTTCTCTCCAACTTCAGGACAAAGAGCGATAACTCGTTTTAGCATTCTTCCAAAGATATAAAATTGATTACAACTGAAGAAATAACCACATTTTGCTTTTAAAATGACTTAGTTGCACTGATACTTTCTTATTCATACGCAGACATGGATGTAGCGTTGCTCGACAATATTAGCAAAGAATTCTGCTTAAACCGGTGCTAGGGGCCGTCTTAAACTTGCTATGAGGTATGTTGAAGGCTTCATAGTAACTTCAAGATGAAGAACAACAATAAAAGCGTTGTTCCTTTGCTTTTTTTTTTTACCATGTATTTGTAGAGACTTTGTCTCATCTGCATTTACTCCATATCCTTTTATTTATCACAGATTTTCTCGAATATTTGTCAAAAGATAAAATCATTAGTTTATATTTTGAACAATAGGATTATTATGCTGAAGAAAATCATTTTGAGATTCCCTTGGGCCGATTAAGTATCTCATCGCAACCCATCCTTTGAAACCATTCCCACTCATAACTTCCAAGTAAAATGAGACAAAAATGTCTCATCCAAGGTGGGTTATAGTCAAACTAAAACATATCCGGACACAGGAAGTACATGCACAAAAGGCTTTTAAATGGCTTACACATTACAACTTATTTATATAAAGCTCCAGACCAAATTTGAAATCATTTCCACATATACAAGTCAAGTAAAGGGCAACGGAAATTCTCATCCAAATTGGGTTAGAGTAAAACTTCAATATATCGGCAAACAGGAAGTAGTGACATGGCAGACCTGAAAATGGCTTACACGTTTCAACTCATCATAATCAAGCTACCGATCAAATATGAAATTATCTCAACATATACATGCTGAGAAGACTGTGACCAAAATGTATGACGGACGGACAGACGAACGGACAGCCACATCACAAGAGGGGTAATTATTGTATTACAATGTATAATTATAATGTAAATGCAAATTCAAACTCAAAGTTGGTACAAATTTACTTCAAACAAATAGGAATATTTATAGAATTAAACATAATGTAAATGCCAACTAAAACTCAAATTTACGTAGAACATGCAAAAATAGGGATATGAATGTAAACTAAAACTCAAATTTGGTACAAAATTACAGAAAACATGCTACAATAGAGATATCTATAGTATGCCATATAATGTGAATGCCAACTAATATAAGCAATAAAGGTATATGGAGTAAATGCACATGTGACAAAGTCTCTACAAATACATGGTAAATACCGTTTTATTATTGTTTAAGTCACCATGAGGCCTTCAACAATGAGCTTTGCCCATAATTTGATAGAAAGTTCAAGATAGGCCCTAGCACCAGTTTGAGCAGAATTTATTACTGATTGTTGAGCAACACCCAAATATGGTAAAAAAATGATAAAAGGCAATAAGAGGGATATCTATAGCATGAGTTATAATGTAAATGCGAACTTAAACTCCAATTTTGGTATAAATTAACCCGAAACATGCAACATATGGTGCAACTATGGTATGCAATTTAATGTGCACTTCATCGCATGAGTTTGCGTGTGGAAATTGAACGTGGCGTGTACATGCTGTGTAAATTAACATTAATTTGTAAATCATAAAAACTGCGTGTATTTCAAGCTAAAAAGGTGTGCAAGTTGGCAACAATGCATACGACAATAGGGACAACTATGGTATGCAATTTAATGCAAATTCCAACTAAAACTCAAATTTGGCAGAAATGTATTAAAAATATGCATAAATAAGTATACATATTGTATGCAATATGATGTAAATGCCAACTAATACTCTAAATTTGGTATAAATTTACAGAAAACGCACAGCAATAGGGATATCTGTGGCATGTGATAATGTAAAGGCCAAGTTATGCTCAAGTTTTTAATGGAATTTATATGAAATAATAAACAAAGATCATGTACAGAGTATGAAAAATAAGAAAGGTTACATATAATGTATAATTTTTGGCACCTTCATTAATTTAACCTTGATACTCAAATGATATAGAGTGATATTGTACCTACATAGAATATGAAAAAAAATGTCTTTTTACACTGATGAGAACTTACAAGTATCATTTTTATGCCCCACCCATGAATGTGGAAGGGGCATATAGTGTTACCCTTGTCCGCCCTTCTGTCCGTCCGTACGTCCAGTTAAGTTTTGCGTTAAAGTCGATTTCTCAGAAACTGTAAGAGGTAGAACAATGATAATAGGTCAGTAGGTAGATCTTTGATAGTACTACTTAGTTCACTAGGTAGTTTGACTCTTTGACCTATATTTCATGCTTGAGTGACTCTGGTTCAGTTTTTAAGTCCATTTCTCAACAACTATATATTATAGGACAATTATATTTCATCAAATTAATTGCCTTGATGAGTGCTACCCAAACTATTAACAATTAGGTGGCTTTGACCTATATTTTACGCTTTAGTGACTATGGTTAAGTTTTGTGTTAAAGTCCATTTCTCAAAAACTATACATTATAGGATAATGACATTTCTTCAAATTAATTGCCTTGATGAGTGCTACCAAAATTATTTATAATTAGTTGGCTTTGACCTATATTTTATGCTTCAGTGACTTTGGTTAAGTTTTGCGTTTAAGTCCATTTCTCAACAACTACACATTATAGGACAGTGATATTTCATCAAATTAATTGCCTTGCTGGGGACTACCCAAATCATTGACAATAAGGTGACAATGACCTACATTTTATGCTTCAGTGACTTTGGTTATCCCCTCGCCCAACGAAGTTGAGAGGGGATATAGCGTTTTACCCGTTCGTCCGTCCGTTTAAACTTAAGACCTTATATCTTTTGAATGACAAGTCATAGATGGACACTGTTTTGTCCATGGATGCATCTTGAAGAGTACTTGAGGTTTATATATAGAATAGGTGGATTTGACCTACATTTCATGCATGAGTGACTCAGGCTAAAGTTTTGTAAGAGTCCAGATCTAGGATACTAAAACTTGTAGAGGAATAATATTTTGTATGTAGATATGTCTTGTAAAGTTACGAAACTCCAGATAAGAATTAGGTCACTTTGACCTACATTTCATGCATGAGTGACTTCGGTTAAAGTTTTTGTAAGAGTCCAGATCTGGGATACTACTACTTGTAGAGGAATAATATTTTGTATGTAGATGCGTCTTGGAAAGTAACGAAGCTCCAGGTAAAAATTAAGTCACTCTGACCTATATTTCATGCATGAGTGACTTAGGTTAAAGTTTTTGTAAGAGTCCAGATCTGGGATACTAAAACTTGTAGAAGAATAATATTTTGTATGTAGATGCATCTTATAAAGTTAGGAAGCTCCAGATAAACATTAGGTCACTTTGACCTACATTTCATGCATGATTGACTTTGGTTAAAGTTTTTGTAAGAGTTCAGATCTGGGATACTACAACTTATAGAGGAATAATATTTTGTATGTAGATGCTTCTTGGAAAGTAATGCAGCTGCAGGTAAAAATTAGGTCACTGACCTTTATTTCATGCATGAGTGACTTAGGTTAAAGTTTTTGTAAGAGTCCAGATCTGGGATACTTAAACTTGTAGAAGAATGATATTTTGTATGTAGATGCATCCTATAAAGTTAGGAAGCTCCAGATAAACATTAGGTCACTTTGACCTACATTTCATGCATGATTGACTTGGGTTAAAGTTTTTGTAAGAGTTCAGATCTGGGATACTACAACTTATAGAGGAATAATATTTTGAATGTAGAGGTGTCTTGTAAAGTAAGGAAGCTCCAGCTGAAAATTGAGTCACTTTGACCGAAATTTCATGCATGAGTGACTTAGGTTAAAGTTTGTGTTACAGCTTGGATTTTAGATACTACAACTTGTAGAAGAATAATATTTTGTATGTAGATGCATCTTGTAAAGTTACAAAGCTCCTGATAAAAATTAGGTCAGTCTGACCTACATTTTGTGCATGATTGACTTAGGATAAAGTTTGTGTTACAGTCTAGATTTTAGATACTACAACTTGCAGAAGATTAATCTTTCATCAGTAGATGCGGATAAAGTTTGTGTTACAGTCTAGATTTTAGATACTACAACTTGCAGAAGATTAATCTTTCATCAGTAGATGCATATGCTTTAGGTATGAGGCGCTCCTAATTGAAATAAGGTCACTACATTTCTTGCATGACTGGCTCAGATTTAAGTAATAAGCCAGATCTTGAATGGTACAACTTCCTTGAGTGCTTATAATACTAGAGAAACATTCAATAAACGGGCGAGGGGATTAGCTGTCGTTCCCGACTGCCCCTTCTCTTGTTAAGTTTTGCGTTTAAGTCAATTTCTCAACAACTACACATTATAGGACAATGATATTTCATCAAAGTAATTGCCTTGATGAGTACTACCAAATCATTGACAATTAGGTGGCAATGACCTACATTTTACGCTTCAGTGCATTTGGTTAAGTTTTGTGTTTAAGTCCATTTCTCAACAACTTCACATCATAAAACAATGATATTTGATCAAAGCAATTGCCTTGATGAGTACGACCCAAATCATTGACAATAAGGTGGCTTTGACCTACATTTTACGCTCGGTGAATTTGGTTAAGGTTTGCGTGTAAGTCCATTCTTCAACAACTAAACATTATAGGACAATGATATTTCATCAAATTAATTGCCTTGATGAATACTGCACAAATTAAAGACAATTAAGTGGTTTTGACCTACATTTTAATAGGAAGTTATCCTTTGCGATAATCTTTTGGCGGGACATCCGTGTCTTACAGACACATTCTCTAGTTATAAGATTAAATAATCATATCAAGATGTGAAAAGCAAGATTACAAAAACCTGCATAACCTTTGAACTACTGAAAGCTTTGATTAGTCTAAACATGTAACAAGTTTATCTAACAACAAACTTTGCAGAAAAATATTTTAAAGTTGAGACTCTAAACTGGAAAAAATAGGATCTTGACAAATTTTCCCGAAAATTTTCATTGTCTAGCAAAATAAAACAAACTCAATCTTTTTGTTTTACTTGTAAATATCGAAATACAAATACATTGTATCGAACACTTCATGTACTAGTATGATGTAAGGTGTAAAGAGTAAAGTGTATGGTGTAAGGTCCATGGTGTAAGGTATATTTTGTAAGGTGTAATGGTATATGGTGTAATGGAGCATTGGTGTATGGTACAAAAATGTATAAAAGTGATAAATAACAAAATTCCAAAGTTATGTGTGTTAGGTGTGATCGGGTATGTTTTACCATACAAGCACTTTAAATTGCTGTTCTATGGGATTAACTTTACAAATCAAGAGGTCACTGACCTCGTTTAGTGACCTCGTTTTTCCAGAAGAAGCTTCCAAAAATAGCAACATTGGGACCTTTTTAATATAGTCTTTATCTGGAAATACGCAATTCAACCTATTTGTAGAGACTTTGTCTCATTTGCCTTTACTCTAAAAACTGGGGTTTGTCCTGCAGTGTGGAATCCGTACAAAGATTCTCTGTGCAGGAGATGTATACTCTATATATATTACAGTATATGGGGTACTTATTCTTCAGAGAATATATCTCCTATGGATACACTATCATATTTTCCAATTTGTGCTTATTAACGTGATGCAGGGATATGGTAATGCCGGGCGTCCGTCCGCCTTGTAAGCGCTTTAGAAAATTTATTTCTCATTGGATTTGGATAATATTTATTCAGTACATTTAGTTCATGGTTTCTTCAAGTGAGTTTGGGAATAAGTCCTATTCGAAATTTTTTGAACGTGTTATGTCCCTTTTCAGCCCACCTGGCTTAAAAGGCCATGTGAGCCTTTGCTATCACTTTGCCTCCGGTGTCCGTCCGTCGCCCCTCAACAATTTAAAAAATCTTCTCCGCTGAAATTGCTCAGCCAATTGTTACCAAACTGAAGCATCACCAGGGTATGCAGTTTCAAAATTATGTTCGATTAGTTGAAGGACCAATAATGCGCATTGCTGTTGCAAAACTGAGAACAGGGGTAAATTGCTGT